>SJJU01014647.1:0-10713 GCA_012932125.1 Conopomorpha cramerella
GGAGTATAGCTAGTGAAACAATAAAATATCGTAACAATAAATCTTTCCTTTCATTACTTGGCTTAAGCGACACGTGACATATCACGTATATAGTCATTGGTGATTGCGCAATGGTCTAGTCACTTAGCAAACAATCGGTCCATTAGTACCCAAGGTCAGACGAGATTTGACCTAGGATACGTTATTATCTTCACTAAAGATCGTAAAAATGATAATGTGAGTGTACATTACAAGCCAATTATCCGATAAACACGTACACTAAAAGTTGGTATTGATACGTTCATAACCAGGATTTTTTAAAGTCTATTTATTTAGGGACTTTAGTCGCTAAGTGGGTTGAACAACAACCGGGTTGAATAAAATAATAATGTAAAATAATGAAAATATGAATAAATTGGAAAAATTTGAACAAGAAGTATAGAAACCATGTACCATTAATATGAAAAGTACACATTATAATTAAGTATTTTTATTTTAAAGGGAAGGGATTAAAAGGCGTGGAGTGTGTTTATTTTTTATATGTTTTTATTTCGCTGTATGAAACGTCCTTATTAGTCAACTTGTAACCGTATACTAATAGATGTTTTCCTACGACAGCAACTGCTGCATCAACGCTGAGTAGTAAAGTCATATCTACTTTTGAAGCTTGCAGTAGACCTCGGCGCTAGGAGCGACGTAGAGTTAGACCATAAACAAAATTTTCAGTAGTGATAAAACAAACAATTAATAATAATTTATGAAACAAATACGTGCGATAGATATTAGGCACTTGAATAAAGTTATATCTGCTGTGCAATTGTTGCAAAGTTTATTTATTAATACGCTGTAAAATGTTTCAAAGCGATTTAAAAAAGAAGGTTATTCAATGCGAGCGATATGTTTTTTTTAATGATTGTCCGCGAATAATTTCGTCTTTTATTAACCGATTTTGATTATTATTGGAAAGAAGATATTGAAAAGGTGGTTCCATAATAAAGAATACATGACGATGGCAGATACATCGCGTCCAACTTAAAAAAATTGTGGGGGTGACTAGAGCGTATTGATGAAGTAGGTTTTTTTTTCTTTAATATTATTGTGTACTTAAAATGACTTACTTATAAGGCTCACGGTTGTGATTCCTTTAGGAGAAACCGCAAGGACTAAAATGCAGCCGCCTGCGTTTTAGTAGGTAGGGGGTGGAGCTCGTTGACCCGAGCGAACGACAGACAGTGAATAGATTAATGTAAAACTAATTGTATGCAGCTTTTCTCACCATGCGTTTTTTTTCCAGCATAAGCCTTCACGTGTCGAAAAACGGACACAATTGAATTTTAATTGGTTGTGGTCCCTGTCGGCTTTTTACTCTCGTTGTTTGTAAACAAAAGGGAGAGTCTCATACTCATAAAGTTCACATACATTCATGAAAATACAAAGTTGTCTGAGTATGTTAGGTACTTTGCCTAACAACGAATATATAACTGAAGGTCCGTATTGACATAATTAATTTTTATTATGCTAAATCTAGCCGAAGGGCCCTTGTGATCCTTTTGGTCCACTCCCTTTTAAGGATTACGGACGTAATTATGTGTGACGTATTTGTATTTGGAAAAAAAGTGCTTGTTAAAATTGAATTAGGGACTCAATTTAAAACCCGAGTTTTTAAACCTCCAAACACAAATCAAGTGAATGCAGGCATAATACTATGTCAAATCACTACATCAACATAAAATAATCAAGTCTGACAGTATCCTGACTGTACAATTTATATGGTGTTAAAGTTTGTGACGCACACGTATCCTCTCAGAGGTATAGTGTCATCTAATGCAATAGTCTGATAGGGAACGTCCCTCGGGAACACCTTTCTATTATCTATCAGCTGGTGGTTATAGACGCTGAGCCCATCGTTTAAATTGATATTTTTTTTCGTTGTCTTTTAGAATTAAAAGGGACTTCATTTTCAGGAGGTAAATAAGTGAATAAAATTAACTTGTCTAGGATATCACGTCCATGACAGTGAAACATACTATAAGGGGTTCGCAGTCGTATTAATAACTAGCTGTGCCACGCGGTGTTACTCGTATCCTTTTTGTTCCTTGGTCAAGTTGCTTTTATTCGTTACAAACATCCATCCATACAATTCTTTCCTCTTTATAATAATATCAACCCGTTCCCGTTGGAATTGCGGGATAAAAAGTAGCCTATGTTCATTTGGAAAAACGTATAAACGTAAAGAGTATTTTATATTAAAAAAAAAAGACACGCACTGGCATTATTTAAAACTTTAAAACGGGCATTACGGCGCGAAATTCAGCTTTCCCTTCGTTATTTGCCTGACGTTTCGACACAGTTACATGCGCCGTGGTCATGAGCTGACTGGAGTACGGCGGTAGCGTCGTTCACTGGTTGGCTGCGAATCCGGAACTACCCTCAAAAAGTCACTGTTTTGACACGCCACACTAAAACGATGAAGGTAAGCTTAATGCTTATCTTTGGTTGATTTTCGCGCCTTACCCGTTTAAAACTTTTAATAGAGTTGTTTTAGTCCTAGTCATGTCCTAGTATAAATTCTAGTGCTATCACATTTTGACATATACTAAATAAAAGAGGCAACGTAATGTTAAAGTAAAATTTATAACATACAACGCGATTTGCAATAAAGTCATTAATGCGTTTTTCTATAATGCCACACTTACATTACAATGCAATGAGATATTGTAAAAACCATACATTATTACGGTTACATATAGAATTCCTTCCATTACACCTCATACCTGATACCATAAGCAAATTAATACCAGTATTGTTTTAATTTTAGTGCCTTTAAGATCGATCGCTGTGGCGCGCCTTTGTTGAGGAGGCCGATGTCCTGCTGTGTGCTGTGATGTTATGTTTTTAGGACAGAATCATGAAAGTTTTCGATTTTCATTTTGTATTTCTTTGTTGTGAGATGAACTGGTAGAGACTACTGTAGTATTAAGTCCGTAAATTTTACTTTAGTACAATAAAGTATTGACAAGTCCAGTTTCCAATAAGCACCCTTGAATCCATTAGAACGACTTCTTAACCCTTCGTGGAGCGGAAAATAGACATCAATGTTTGTTAATTGTTTTTAGAGTGCCCGTTTAGTGCTTGAGCGACTTAATGAGATAAGTCGTGTTTTCGAAGAAATACTCCTAAAATAGATGTATATTATTTTTTCTTTCAGGCAAAAACAAAGGATTCCTTTTAACTCATAACAACAAATACAATATTTTTATACTAAAATAGACACTGTACATAAAACTATTAGTAAGTAAATATTATGTTATTTTTATGTTTTTAGATGTCGTGCTAACTCTACTTACTTACCAATATCTCTAATGGAATAGATTGAACCTTAGATACAGACACGAACATTTGGGAAACGTACCTGATAATCAAGACATAGGGTCTTACTAATAATGGCGGAATTGCTATTTCGAAGATACACAAAGCTCATCTTAACTTGTCAGTTGTATGTCAAATACGGAATAACCAGTTCAAGTAGACCTGTAATAACCGTTGTATAAGTGACAACGCCTTTATTGGTAAGGGGGATAGTATATAATTATTAAATTGCAAATTAAAAAAAAACCCGGTATACAAATGTTCGTGCCGTGTCCTTTTATTTGATGCTCCACTTGAAAACATTTGTATAAACTCGACTTTTTTCCTTACTTTCAACCCCCATAACTTTTGAGTGGATGACCCGATATTGATCATACATATCTAAGAACTCGCTCGATCAAATCAGCTTTCAAACAAAGGAAACATTATTGTAATAGCTTTATTAGTTCGAGAGTTATAATGCCACAGATAGACACGTCAAATTAATAACATCCCTCTTTTTGCGTCGGAGGTTAAAAACATAGTCGCCTCCCGCTGTCTGTCCCTATATATGCTTAGATCTTTAAAACTATGCAACGGATTTTTTTTATCGCTATGAACAAGCGTTTGACCACCATCCTGCCTGATGTTAAGCCGAAGTTAAGATGTGGCCTACGATGGAGCACCTACATAGGTACCTAATGAATAAGTGTGCGGTTTTCTTTAGTAGATAGAGTGATTCTTGAGAAAGGTTTATATGTATAATATACATACTCGTATACTAGCAGATAAACATATTGGTAAAACAATGTTTGTCGGGTCAGCTAGTATTAGATGAAACTTGGAGAATGACTCTGTCAGTCAGTACCTAGATGGAAATAAAAATATACTTCACGCCTTTGAATGCCAAAGCGGGGTAGGCACTTGTTAAAGCAAATGCCCACGGTTCACCAAGCGTATTTAACCCAACGTGACAGGGGAGTGAGCGCCGTCGCCGTTATAGGGTTCACACACCTTGTGGAAGAAAAATAAATCTTTATCTTTAAACGAGCAATTCTTGTATATATATATATATATATATAATTGGAATCTCGGAAACGGCTGCACCGATTTTCATGAAATTTGGTATGTAGAGGGATTTGGGGGCGATAAATCGATCTAGCTAGGTTTAATTTTTAGAAAACATCTTTCCAACCGTGTTTTCGGGCATGAAAAATTGCTCAAATTGTTAATACGACTCTTACTGACATCTATTGCCGAGTAGTAATACTATGCTATACGTAGGATGGTGCGGGGGGACGTTTTGGTTTTGAAGTAACTAGAGATGGGGTTATGAAAAAATCGAAGGAAAATAATCGATTTTTTTACTTCGAGCAAAGCTCGGTCGTCCAGGTACTAATTAGTTAATGCTTTCACGAACACAAAATTCAGGACAAATACAACTTCTACTAGGTGTTGGTCTTTGTTATTGTGTCGACGTCGGGATGTGTCCGCGAAAGTGTTAATACACCGTCATTAAAAATACCTATGACCGTGAAGGCCCGCTTTTTGAGATACCTAGTTGAAATGTTGTAAATACATAATATAATTGTTGTTGATGTTAAATCCATCGCATATTTATGTATCACGATACAGAAGATATGATTAAAAATATTAGAGAAACTCGAGCCATAAAAATATACTAAAGAACTTTCCCTAAGGAACTCTATACCAAAAATGAAACAAGAACTTTACTTTTTCTCTTAGTACAAACTTAGCAATCAGATTATGACTTAACGGTATATTTTTTTCAATTTGTACATAAGTTTGCTTGCGAAAAGCCGTTATGTAACGTGTGACTTTCTTGTGTTGCGTTAATATTTTTAATTTAACTTTGTGCAAAAATGAATCCCTAATTTTCTTGGTCACGACATCACACGGTGACGCACGAGAACGGCTGCATTGATTACGCTAAATCCTTTTTTGTTGTGTTTATTATTGTCAGGAGAAGAAGAATAAAAGAATAATCTAGTGAATCGCGCGGCAAATGATAATAATTCCAAATGAATATTCATACTTTATCACAGGACAATGTCTGTCGGGCTCGCTCTACCTATACCATTGTGTACCTACTTTGTCATCTGACAAAGTCTAGACTAATATCAAAGAGGAAATAATATATGTTTGTGTTATTCTCTAATGGGTAATTTAATACACCTTTGTCAGGGAACATACTTTGCTGTCTACGACTGAGTTACTACGATTCGTAGAAGCGTAGCGTCTATGCTACGAGCGCTACGGCGTAGCTCTATCTAAGTTAGCCGAGTCTGCTATTTCAATATCAGTAAAATATTACAACAAAACGATAGAATTCTAGTAGGCGGTACTGATTTTCTTTAGTTGTGTCTTTAGTGTTGTTTCGTTATAAACTCAACAGTGCAGTGTCTAGGACATATGTTTATGATACTAAATTTAGAAGTAACTCACAGTGTATTCCGTTCCCGTGGGAAATAAATAAATAAATATCCCGGGAAATTTCACACAACGTAACCTAATCCTAAGCTAGGATACCCTGTACAGGTGACAGAAACAGACATACCTACATAAATATCTCTCTCTAGCTTTTCCTTCATGTTTTGAGGATTTAAGTAACGTTTGTGTATTGGCAACGTCGAGTGTGACTATACAGTCCGATTTGTGAGCGACAAACTCGACCACAGTGTTGACACGCATGCGACGCGTCCTTGTTACCGCCAGAGGCATGGGCGTGTGACTCTTCATGCGTTTGACCTGTAGCGTCCGAAACCAAGCCTCGTTGTTCATGTTAAATAGATAAATAAACACACAAACCATGTAGAAAACAAAATACAGGTGCACACAAACGCCCCAGCTCATCACTAAATCGACTGTCGGCGGAATTCCGGCATTAAATATAGCCTGTGGCCTATTTCAGGTTTATGTCTTTGTGGGGGTAACTCCACATGTTTTGCACTTATCTCCAAATTGAAAATAGAATACTGAATGAAGCAAGGATGTATTTTGGTAGCAAGTTACAAACTTAGCTTTTCATTAGCTCCCACGTTGTTATGTCTTAGTTGTTTTCATTTTATTTTGGGTCCTAGGAAGGTCGGCTCCCACTTAGGAGGAGCAAAACATTTTTACCGAATATTTATGACTAAAATATACATAATACGTTATTCGACGTAAAATGTGAGTTGCGTGAGCGGGCGATTTGGCTCTGCGCTTTTGCTACAAAAAAATGAATAATGTATCATGTAGGTATCTTTAAATACAATAAAAATAAAACAAAAAAAGCGGAAATAGACTTTTATTTGTGTGCGTGGAGACATGTTGTGGGAGTAGCGCTATGTCACAGCAGCACAGTCCTGAAAATAAAAATAAACGCTTCACTCTTCTAAATCCCAATCGGTATCAAAGGTTAAGCAAATATCCATGGTTCATCCAATGCCTTTGGTACGGGTTCTCACACCCTATGGTACGGATTTTATGACGTTTTCCTACACCGTATGAATGTTGCATAGCGTACAGTCGGCCACAAAAGGTGACCTGTTAGTTTAGAAGACACTTCCTAAAAGAAATGCAATTATAATGTGAATAGGAAAAAAATAATCTTTTTGTCTAATAACATTCATAAAACTTTAAAGTCTCTCTCTAAACGGTTTCGACAGAACACCAGCGGAAGGAACTGTAGCTTTATGCTGAGTCGAGACTTATTTATTTAAGTTAGTAAATAAATATAAACATAAAGTTAAAGGTGGTCGACAATCTTGGCCAACCGTACATACGCTCTATACGAGTATAACCAATAACCATATATATATCCATATACATATCCATAAGCACAAAGTTGCACAGCGTGCTATGGAAAGAGCTACGCCCGGTGTTTTTCTGAGGGCTCTAAAGAGAACTAAAGTCATCGACATAGCTTATTATTTTAGCAAGCTCAAGTGGCAGTGGGCCGGCCAACGAGTTTTTCAGTGGAGACTGGAAGGCAAGGTGGACTGATGATATGCCTAAGATGGCTGACATAAGCTGGATGCGAGAACCAACCTGAAAACCGATCACAGTGGCGTGCAATTGGGCAGGCTATGTGTAGCAGTGAACAAATATGGACTGATGATGATGTACACAAGCTCTGAAAACAGACTCATTGGATTACCTGGTACCTATTATAGACTGCAATCTACAATAAAAATAAATAAAATAGATACACTTCACGCCTTTTAATCCCAAAGCGGGGTAGGCAGAGGCACTTGCTTAGTAAACAAATGCTCACGATTCACCAAGCGTATTAAACCCAAACGTGACAGGGGGTGAGCCCATCGCCGTTGGAGGGTTCACACACCTTGTGGTGTGCGGGTTTCATCACGATGTTGTCCTTCAGCGTACGAGCGTTGCGTTGCGTACATAAGCTCTGAAAAAGAGTCCCATTGGTACACGTCCATTAGCCGGACTCGAACCCGCGATTACAAATCACGTATCCGACCAACTGGACTACAGACGCTCTATGCAATTCACAATCTCGATTGGAATTTAAAGGACCGTTAACTAGGACACAGAAAAGCAAGTGGAAACGCACGTCTACAGACAATGTCTCATACGCCGAAAGGCAGGCGGAGCTTGGATGGTCGTGGGCTTGTCCCCATTGACTAAAGCAATGAAAATAATAATGCTTTTGCCTTAATTTCGCAACTGTCCTTATACGAAAGTGGCACATTGTGGCATTCAAAGATTGTCCTAGATACTGCAGAAGCTCGGTATGTCGTGTTTCATGAATATTCATTTTGGTTTATGGTAAAGACTTTGAGGTCACGTATAATATGAAAATATCTTATGCAGCATCGCGAACGGATTTGAGGCTTTATCGGGATGTTTACAAACATAAACACGTATCTTCAGTACGTATTTCAATAACGTACACTACGTACCTAATTAACTAGTAGGTAAGTTTGTTTTCTTTGTAAGGAAAAATAAGATTACTCTGCGCTACAGGTTATGTATAGCTGTCAAACTTTATTGGTGAGTAGAATGATCAATCTCTGTTTGGGTTTATGTGATTGGCAATCAATTATTTCTATTAAAAAAAAGCATATATACGGCCGAATTGAGAACCTCCTCCTTTTTTTTTGAAGTCCATTAATAAGCGTCAGAATAAAATACACTTCATAACTTTTAATCTCAAGCGGGGTAGGCAGAAGCCCTTGCTAAGCAAATGCCCACGGTTCACCAAGCGTATTTAATCCTCTGTGTGAGCCTATCGCCGTTATAGGGTACACACACCTTATGGTGTGCGGGTTCACGATGTTGTCCTTCACCGTACGAGCGTTGCGTTGCGCACATATGCTCTGAAAAAGAGTCCCACTGGTACACGTCCAGTAGCCGGACTCGAACCCGTGACCCGTGCAAGTCAAGTATCGGACCAACTGGACCACAGACGCTCCCAGTCATCAGAATATGATTATCAAATAAAATATAACAATAACTAGCTAACCCGGTAAACAATACAAGGTTTTGGCAATATATATTATTAACAGTGTTGTCCTTCTATTCTATGCACCTGTTATACATAATATAACCCTCCGTCAAGAATCACTCTATCCACTAAAGAAACCCGCATCAAAATCCGTTGCGCAATTTTAAAGATTTATAACCAAACAGACAGCGGTGACTTTGTTTTGTAATATGAATTTATATTGCTTGACACTCTGCGACCTCTCACAACCCTGATACCACGGAGTACGAGTCCATCGTCAGCTATTACTTACTATGTAATTATCCCAATCTGGGATGGACTAGCGGTCAGTGCACCTGGCTCTTCGTAACCTATATAAATGAAATGAGCGTCTGTGGTCCAGTTGGTCGGACACTTGACTTGTAACCGGGAGGTCCCGGGTTCGAGTCCGGCTACTGGACGTGTACCAATGGGACTCTTTTTCAGAGCCTATGTACGCAACGCAACGCAACGCTCGTACGGTGAAGGACAACATCGTGATGAAACCCGCACACCAACAAGGTGTGTGAACCCTATAACGGCGATGGGCTCACCCCCTGTCACGTTGGGTTAAATACGCTTGGTGAACCGTGGGCATTTGCTTTAGCAAGTGCCTCTGCCTACCCCGCTTTTGGATTAAAAGGCGTGAAGTGTATTTTTTTATTTATAAATGAAACATAAGGGGCATGTGTGGAAAGATTCTGTTGATGGTTGGACGTTACTTCATACATGCATGCGTCCATATATTTTTTTCTATGCTTTGAATTGTCAGAACATAAAAACCCTGTTCCCTTTATATAAAAAAAATAATCAACACGCAGCTCAGCGGGCTGTCACAGCACAACACAAAAGCCTCCCCACCGCAGTGGCAGAGTGAAAATAATACATTTCAAAATAATGAATGGGAACATGAACATGACTCTTGAAAAAAAAAGAGTAGATTTAGATAACGACTGGATCTAGATAGGTATAGTCCGTTAGCTTTTAGAATGTACGTATTTGACAGCCTATCAAAATATAGTTCTATCTCACTCTTATTTCACATGCCACCAGAGAAGGATGGAAGTACAAAATGACAAGCTATCAAGTATATTCTAATAGCTAAAAATTGTAGTTTTGTTTGCGTTTCAGAACCTTAAATTTTGTCTTTCTCAGTAAGTTTGTGTTTCTGTGCCTAGGTATATCCTGTTAATTTGATGTTTCATAAAAAAATATTAGTGTTATATTGCAATACATTGCGTGTAAGTAAAGTATTCGAGGTGTGAATGCGATTATGCATAGACAACGAAGAACTGTGTATATGCTATTATTGGGTGCTTATAAAATGTATATGGAATTCAAAATGTGTGCAGATATTATGGCTTCATATACTATGGTGAAAAGTACCTCATTCTAACCCAAACATACGTGACTAAAATTCTAAGTTAAACCCAGAACCTACAGGCACCATTCTGTTCTACACTTCCGTTGCGAAAACAGCTAACAGGTAAATTGCATGCGCCACCACACATATTTCAAATTCTCCAACAAAGGAATTTGTGAAGCGTAAACCTTAGACAATGTGTCGGTCGCGTCGGAGTTTTCTCCCCTACTTGTAAAACCATATACAAGTACCTATTTCACTGAATACGATACGAAATCCCTGGCTAAAAACGTGGGATGTAGAAGATTCGTTCAGTAATGGAAACTGTTTTATTTACAAACGTCATATATACATATGTAACGCTCATTTCCCAGAGGGGTAGGCAGATGTCATGGGCCTACATTTGTCACAATCCTGGCCATTGTCGATTTTTATTTCCAACTGTCTCGGTATTTTTCTATAGAAAGGCGCCTTTGTACTCAGTATATTGGAAGAAATACAGCTGCAAGCCTAGCACGCGATTCAAGAAAAA
>SJJU01014649.1:0-10439 GCA_012932125.1 Conopomorpha cramerella
ATTTTGTTTTTTCTGTGTTGAGTGTGAGAAGGTTGTCCTCCAGCCAGGCCGTGATCTTGCATATACCAAGTTCAGATAGTTCCCTGACTAAATCCCATTGTTTACCATGAAAAAAGTCTAATGAAAAACATGAAACTATAGTCACGTAATTAACTCTTCGTTTACAATAAGCGTCTAAATCTCCTTAAAACGTGAGGATGGAGCATTACATATAGGTACGTAGAGCATTACAAATTGTCAATTGATCAAATATGAGTCCTCTCCTTTACTTCTCAGCCTCACTACATTATTTTTCACCAACACCACATTATAACACTAATTCCACCACATAATTGCACCGAATAAATTAATTTTGAAAATGAGAAAATAAAGAAGCCATTTGTATCTCTTATCTTAAAAACTTATCAAGTTAACTCATTGTATGTTTTAATCATAATGTAATTCTGAGGGTATCCTAAACTCCGTTTTCCGAGACGCGGTCTCCACTCGAGAATTCGTTAACCCCAACGATCATGGTTTCTACGGCTAATATGGCCAACCCACTGCCACTTCAGATTGCTAATCCGATTAGCTATGTCGACTTTGGTTCTCTGTCGGATCACTTCGTTTCTGATGATACATTCCTTCAGAGAAACGCCGAGCATAGTTCTTTGCATAGCACGCTGTGCAACTTTGAACTTGTGGGCCAGCCGTGCCGATAGTGTCCACTTCTCAGCTCCGTATGTCATTACAGGTAGGATTCACTGATTGAAGACTTTTGTTTTCAGGCACTGTGATCTACGAATCGCTACGAATACGCTGTGATCTAGTGAAAATGATTGATTTTGTTTAAAAGAAATGAGCTTAGATATTATAAGGTTGTAACCAAAGATAAGCATTTAACTTACCTCCGTTGTTTGCTCGACGTTTCGACACAGTTACATGTGCCGTGGTCACGAGCTGACTGTACGGGAAGATGCTTACCTTTGTTTAATTTCGCGCCGTAATACCGGGGATATAACTTTATAATAAAATGGACTATAACCCAAGGAATTCATATGAATGTCATTTATAATTTTCATTAAAAAAAACCAATAGGTACATATTGACAAAAAGATCATTATTATATTTTACATAAAATTACAAAATTCATTCTCGACATTTATATCTTAAATTTAATTATAAAATTAACTTAGCTTATTCTTATGTACTTTGATAAAAGATTCATTAGAATTGTATAAATTGGGTGGTACCAACTTTTGGAATCCTAAATATATCATAACCCCTTTCATGTACAAAACCCAATGTGTACTTTCAGACATTAATTACCTACATAATCGAACCTTGGAAAAGTGTCTTAATTTTAAGGTTCTAAACATTTTTTTTAATTACCTATTTAACCTAGCCCCAACAAATGCAAATAACAGTATGTAATGTACACCAAAACGCGATATCTCACAATAATTTGTTATTGTGAAAAGAATTCTTAGTAATAGTGATAAGATTCAATATTGTTCACCGGGTATACGAGTATATAGGCGCGAATAGCTTTATATACGCGCCTTTAAACCCGGTGAACAATATTGAGTTTTAATGTGTTTCATTAAAAAAAGTAATAAGATTGTTATTTCAACAGTGTCACATTTTGAGATGTCGCGTTATTGTAGTAAATGAGGTCATGATTGGTAGTTTTTGTGGCAGTGAATTACAAATTAAAGTACAGTAATAATCTAACCACTTGTAGCTGATTCTTCAACAGTTCCTCTGACTTCACCAGTGCTCTCAGTACCGGTGGGGGGCGTTATTGTGGTTTGCTGCGGGGTTTCTGGGTTCACTGGGGATCCGGGGTTCTCCAGGGACGGGGTGTTTGGGGTTGTCAGTGACCGCTAGGCGACAGCTAGGGCCTCCTGCAAACGTCGACGTGCTCGCTTCACTCGCTCTTCCTGCCTGGATACGTCCTCTTTGCTGATGGTCACAGCGGCGATCAGGGGCTGTTCAGGATTTAGAAAAACGCCCGGATTCTCGAGGATCGACGTCTTCGCGCCAGTTTGTCCTGTAATTTACACAATAGGTACAATCAGACGAGTTTTAAAATAGGTATAACGGGATGTGACATTGTTGCGTCCAGTATTATTATTTTAATTTAAACTCTATGGCCAAATGGCCGCGTAATCTATGCCATACGAACATGTGTGTTACCTACGTATTTCCGGTCGTTATAATATAGCGACAACCTACCCACATGACTATACAGTATAACGTATACACTTGACTTTATCTCCGATCATTGTAGCAACCACCATATTTGTAACACTCTCTGCGATTGTACTGAAAGAATACAGCACCTATTCAAGAAACAGCCATTTTATTTATACTGCGAGCAATCGCCCACATCAACCCTGTTCCGGTCTTCCTGATCTTCATTTGCCGCGAGCTACCAGCGACTTCATCAGGGCCTGAGCAGGACCGCAACAATACAGACATTCGAAAATATCTGTTTAATTATGTGGATTTAGAAATCTACATACGTTGTATGCATGTATGTAACTGGTACTTATACTGAGATAATAAAATATGGCGTGTAGGTAGTGGCAAGTAAGCCGTGCGATGGAGGAATACATGTGTAACCATCCCACCCCAACTTTTCCAGTCGAGGGGGTCGCGGCTAGGGAGCTCTCCAGAGGACGGGCGCGCTCTCTGTGACTTAAATCACAACACCACTGTTATCGCTAACCCGCCTGTCAAGCAATTATTGGCATTTCTCCCCAAATTATCATGAAAATCATTGGGGTACGCCCTCGTCCAGCAGTGGATGTCATGTGGCTGATGATCTAGGTAGAATTCATTGGAGATATCACACGGATCGGAATGTGCCTTGCCGTACCACATCTTACCAGATCTTCGAACCAGCTTGTTGGAGGTCTACCCACGCTGTGCTTTTCAATCTTAGGCAACTGTAATTCTGTACCTACTCAGTAGAACTTGCCCTAGACAGAATCTGTAATTTACCTAACGAAGGAAAACCAAATGACCAGCTTGTTGGAGGTTTACCCACTCTGCGCTTTTTAATCTTAGGCAACTGTAATTCTGTACCTACTCAGTAGAACTTGCCCTAGACAGAATCTGTAATTTATTTAACGAAGGAAAACCAAATGACCAGCTTGTTGGAGGTTTACCCACTCTGCGCTTTTCAATCTTAGGCAACTGTAATTCTGTACCTACTCAGTAGAATCTGCCGTGGACAGAATCTGCATAACAAACGAAGGAAAACCAAATGCTCTCACCAGTAATGGGTTGAGACGAGACGTGAAGCGAAGTGGCAAGCGACTGGATAGTTGTGGCATCAGATTGATAAGGTCCCAGCGTTTTCACGTACTTGGGCAGCTTCGCGCATCCGATCACGCCGTACGTGTCGCACGCCGTTAGACCCTAGAAATGTACACGTAAAGGGAATTAGTTATATGTTCAGAACCACTTACTTAATAAACAAGTTACAAATTGTATAACTTCTAGTTTACTTTTAAAATAGCGCTAGCTGAGCGGAAATATTTTCTTGTGGTTACTTGCACTTAGAAATGTTTTTTTGAGCCAATCATGATACTACAGATAAAAAATCGACCGTCCAGATCCAAAAACATTTAGTTGCTTGTTTATGTTTTGCCCTTGCTATTACATTTATTATTAAATCAGATGTTTAGAGTTTGGATATTCCCCATTAAAAAGCAGAATTATAGTCACCTCAAGTCTCTTCTCCCAAAACAGTTGTTTGGGCTTTTCCTGCGTGCCATGTTTTAGGTCAGTCTTCACTTTGCTCTCTTGCGTTTTGTACACCGTGACCGGCTGTTTGAATATTGACGCCGTTTGACGTATCGGTGGTACGAGTGACGCGTCTGATCTTACTCCCCTGGAAAATAGTCACATAGGTATAACATTATAAGGTTCAAAATTGCAGTCACAGTAAAATATGCAGTGATTAATAAGTAGCTGTACAGAAATTCCACAAAACCTCATTAATTATGGTCACAGCACACATAAACTCGGAGAGGAATCGTCTTTTAAAAAAGGAATTTGTGAGCTTGTACCTAGGAGTATAATTGACAGTCTGTTGTAGTACCATCTCGCTCATTTTGTAACTCATCTGAGCAGGACAGAAATAGGAATGTTCAATCCGTTCAGTGTACTTTAGGCCGGGCACATACATACGGAATTTTCCGTACGGAATATGGCGATTCAAGTATAAAATGAAGCTTCCAACGGTTGTTGTTGTTGTGAACTTGAGTTTAACAGACGTTTTTATTTGAATTCCTTTCCGTACGGAATCCGGAACGGAATTCCGAATGTATGTGACCGCCCTTATACAGTTGGAAGTGAAATTTTTTTTAAGCAGTTTTATGCGTCGTTGATCCATTTCCGAGTTGATACGTGTGTTGTGATCTTTATGCGGTGGAAATATGATATATTTATGCATGTCACCGCTTACTTAAAACCAAAATATAACTATGCTTTGTTGTTATGGTCCCTTTTAATCGTCTTAATTCGTCCTAGGTTCTTATAGAGGAGGAGGTTTCTTATTTACTACCTGTTGCATTAGTTAACAACAGTAAGGGTGTTATAGTTTAACCCTTAAACACGACAAACAAGACTAAGCGTTGGCGATTTGAAAAGATGCCAGTTTCTGCCCGGTTCTTCTGGCCAGTAAAAGAAATTAATTCGAACCGGGGACGTTTACTTTTGTTTTTAAAAGCTTTGTGTTATGCTACTGTATATCTGTATGTCATAGCACTTATAATGATGAAATAAAGAAAATTTGATTTTTTTCTAAGATATTCTCTTGGTTTTTAAAATTCTAATGACATAAATCTAACTACTTGGCTTCGCTTAAAGAATATCAGTATCATAAAATTTTGACTTAATACAATAACCGTAATGTGGGATAAGGGCAGGAAAATGATAATGACAATAACCCTACATAGCATTCGCTGTTGTATATATTTTCTAGAAAATTGGTATAAACCCCTGGAGTGAAGGTATTCCTTAAGGTTCAAAGTTAGTTTAGACTAAGTAGGAATATATTACCCTTTGTTGTATTAAGTGTTAAGGTAGGTTAGACCGTTATGGACCCTGTTGGTCACAACCAATATTTTTGACCCCTAACTTACTTATGGCAGGGCTGAGCTGGTGCGATGCCAGAGCAGTCGCAGAGGACAGGACGGCGTGACGCCATCTTGTAAAGTCCCTTTGTACCACTGGGGTACCATAGGACTTAAGTAAGTAAAAAAACTTACTTATAAAACATGCATTTCATACTATTATTCTAATGAATTCTAATTCGTTTATAATTTAATATGCAGGTACATACTTGCACACACAATTGAATTAAAATTTAAATTAAGATAGGGATACAGAATATGCATTGGTTTTAGTCACTTATGTAATTTTTTTTGTGATTTATCAATATAGTTAGGTAATTAGGTAGGTCATCAATGACTAAAGTCTCATTAAAATGGATAGGTAGACCATCTCATATCGAGAATTTGGTATGTAGGTTGAAAGAAAAATATAGTTTCAAACAACTTTACTTCTAAATGTATTTACCCTGCAAATGTTGTTTTGACAATATACTTTAGACACAGTTTTTCCCCGCTATTATATGCATCTATTATACCTATAAATCGTCGCTCTATCTACCAAAGAAAACCGCATGAAAATCTGTTGCGAACCTAGTTTTAAAGATTTAAGCATACATAGGGACAGACAGTGGGAGGCGACTTTATTTTATACTATGTATTCATTATGAGCACATTATTACACTAAAGTCATAACATTAACGAATAATTATATCTATGATTATTATATGATTATTCTGCCTACCCTGCTTTGGGATTAAAAGGCTTGAAGTGTATTTTATTTTATTAACCAGCACTCTTTATTACCCAACATAAATTTTCTTTCCTTCTTTCATTAAGTTCCTATCAAATATGCCTAGTTATAGCTATTTAATATTTCTTAATCTAGTAGTTAGTGATGGTCTAAATAAACTGGTATAGGTTGGTAAATATAAGATTAGTTAAAAACAAATAGCTTAAAAATGGAAATGCTGTCCTTAATAAAATCACCAGTTGTCTTCAGACGAAATTATACAGATATTCCTATTATGCCTAAAGGAAAATCTATATGAGTAAAACAAGGATTCTTGGAAAAGAAATTCAATATCATTAAAAATAATAATTACAGTTTAATTAATAACTTAATTAAGCAATCAACACATCACAACTAGTAAGTAGGTACACTAAGCAAAGTTCAGAAGAAAAGTCTATTTCTTATCTCAGAAGAAAAAGTAGCTTTTCTCTGACTTTGCCAATAAGTTTAAACAGAGGACTCTCTCACTAGAACTGATAATACTAAACTGGTTTGGTCAATCTTCTCCAGTGGGGAATTTTCAGGGTTGTTGTTCCTCTTAGTTATGACAGATGGCGCTAGTTGTATTAAGGGGGATAAATGTCAACGAAATGACTGAGCTCAAGCAGTCAATATTGAAGGTGACTGTATTTTTTTTTATTGTTTGTTTGCATGTTACAATAGTGTCTGAAGTTAGAATAACCTACCCAAATAACAAAAAAACATACTAAAATACAAATGACAGAAGTCATTCTGGACACCTATTAGTGACATCTAGATAAGAAATTTTTGGAGTTTGAAAATTCCCCATTGCAAAGGAATACCTAATGAAATTTATAATTTATGAAGATTTTTATTAAGTACACTGCCATAAAGGCACAGCTCAATTTCCTTTAATACAAATAACAATCTGCCACAATATTCAATGCAAAAAAAAATTGCAGCTCCACAGCTCTAATTTGCCAATGTTGGAAGCAACAAAATACATATTTATTTGTTATACCAGTTTGCACTTTCATATTCAGTATAAACATTAATTATAAAGTTTCTTCTGCAACATTGGCTTCAAATACAAAGCTTTAGTGAGAGATTCCAATAAAAACATTATATTCTATTGTTAGATACTATTTTGCATGACAGTGATGAATGAAAAGTATATCTACATGGCTTTAAAATACTTGCTTGCATGAAAAACACAAAAACAAAAAGTGGGGTGCTGTGAAATCAATGCAAATTGCAATAATATGGTGAAGTATTTATAACGAAATCTTTATACTACTGTAATTTATACATTTCACCAAAGCAAACTCACTACCACACAGGACTTGCACAGTTAATCTAAATCAAACTTATTGTATCTACTTCTCCCTGTATAATAAATTGTTTATTTAGCACCCTTCCATTTTTTATGCTATATTAGCATTGGGTAGACCACTAATAAGGTGGTCTAACAATCTAGTTAACAGGCCCTCATTGGTGAAGGAAGGGATAATACCAATATTATTATTGGAAAGATCATAACTTCTCATAATTATACATTATCATAATAATGAATCAGATATAGTATTTTGAGAAGTGTCAGGAATGTAACTCATGACTTCTGTCTGACTAAATACAATATTTTAGACCAACAGGAGTATTATTACTCAATATTGTTCACCAGGTATATTGGCACAAATATAATCAAAGACAAGCTCTTTTCTTTCTCTTTTTTCTTTCTCTGATTTTGTTATTTTACTCGACCAAGACACATTCCATGTTGACGAAATGTAAAGATATAAACAATATTGAGCTATGGCTGTATGTGTTTTATAACAAAAAAAAAAGAGTATTATTTACTCAAAATACTAACCACCAAAGTCCCATTAGATTGATCTGTGCAAGTTCTGCAGCAATGTTAAACTAGTAGAGTACTAAACATAGACTACAGTGAAGCGTCTACATGGTGAACAGCGGATAGTAAGCAGTATTCATGATCACAACACAATGTTATAAGTCTTTTTGAACCTGTAATCAAATTGGGCTCTTGCTTTCTTGGCCTTGCACAGGAGCATTGTGTTTATCTGACCCTGCTGGTAGTCAAAACACGATAGGTCCATACTATCCCCGAGATAATGCACTAACTCTGGCTTACTCCGAAACTTTTTACCTGTTGGGCTACAACAAAAGTTTACACTAAAATCACAATCAATGTTAAACACTGGCTGTCAGTAAAATAACAGTGTAATGTCGCATTAGTAATTTTGGTAGGAATGTTGATGTAAAAAATTAACCTTTTAACTGCCAATATTGTATGTCAGATAGGTACTTCAGATCAGTGATTTTTAAGTTTGTGAAGCATTTGGAACAGATAAAAAAAACATGAAAACAAAATAGCAAAAACCATCCGGCAGTCAAAGGGTTAAGCAGCCTTGAGTTATTTGTTACCCACTGAATATGAATATGTATATTTAGCTAATACTTACTTTATTATTACTGGACCTTAAAGACGGAGGTGCAATTTGGTAGCTGTATGGTTAGGAGCTTTGTAAAGATGTAAAGATGTTTGACCATGTTTTTATGACAGTATACATCAATAAGGTAGTTTTATATTTATATTGTGACAAGTAAAAAAAATATCTTAATATTCAACAATAAGAACTTCAACTATAAGCCAGATTATTGGCCGACTAAAGCTACCAAATTGCACTTCGGATAACGGGATCTAATTATTACAATGTCTTCATTGGTTCATTGGTCATATTTTATTCAAATTGTGTATATTAACGAAGTATGTGAAATGTTTGAATACGATGTTTTACATAAGTAGGTATGCTTATTTCGTTAGCTTCATATTATTATGTAAGGCAGTAAATAATTGTTGTGTCTTGTGTGTGTGTTTATTGTAAAAGTGGCAATCAATAGGGACACAGTCACAAATCACAGTATCGGTACTTACCTGTAATAATAAACATCGACTTTCCCTGCCGACAGTCCAGTTTTTCTAAGGACTTCTTCCCTTTGCCAACCTTTGGGCAACGCGGCACAATCGGTCCTCTTCTTATCCACAGATATATTCATTGTTTAGTATAAATAAAGCTCTGATTTTTGTAATTTCAGGAACCACCACACGAAGCTATTCCGGACTTTTTGTTTTCTTGTAGTTTTTTTTAAAACAGTATGGAGTTTATGGGTTTGAGTATATTTTTTTTAGCCAAATGTTAAATTTGTAATCAGGACATGGACACTCCATTATGTGTTTATCAGGATATTTTATTATTAAATTCTACGTGTACGTCTCTTTCTGATTTTTTTACAACGGCAAAGTAAGTAAATCTCTCATTACCATAGTAAAGGCTAAGGAATTTTCGTAGTACACCACTGTGCATGCTAGGCAGATTGACTGACATTTCTGTCACTCCGTAACTCGCGGGAAAAAACAAGATTGTTTGCAGTTTTGCGCGGGAAACAAATAGCTTTTGTTTTTCAAAATTAATTTATCGTTATCATTTTTGTGTTATTGTGCTGAAATTATTCTAAGAATGAAACGTAATATAGTGAAATTGAGCAGAGTCTGGGATAGAAATAATTTTATCTCTGAAAGTACTTACTGGTCATCTAGCTATTTGAAAACAGCCAGACGAATGTGAAGTCTATAAATAATAGGCCGAGGTCAACCTTGCCCACTTGACTCGCTTTTTATCACTATGAACAAGCGTTTGACCACCATCCTGCCGGATGTTAAGCAGCGATGTGGAAGACCCCGAATGTTAGAAGTTATTTAATATCGCGGGACATGTCACACATGGTCATTTAACCCCAAGCTAGAATACCCTGTACCTACTTTTGGATGCCAGAGACTGATATAGTACTGATGATACATACATTGATAGAAGTCACACCCAGACACACACGACAAAATATGCTTCAGCGCTAATCACGGAGATGAGAATACAACCCGCGACAGTCTTTGTAGTTCCAGATGCCCTGACCACTAGTCCATACCGATCGTGTGATTTACTTTACTGTATCACTTTTTACCGACTTAAAAAAGGAGGGAGTCCTCAATTCGACGATACTATTTCCAAAAATCCAAAATGGATAGTTAGGGAATACATAGGTATCTGGGTATAATAGTGGTGATTTATTTTTAGATTTCGGCAAATCGAGGTATCCCGAACGGTGTCGATCAATCTTCCAATCATCTTAATTATGTTTTATGAGACCCTGACTCTGATCACTTCAAAACTATTAATCTACTTCATTTTGAACTAAACAGATTTTTGCGCGGGAAGCGATGAGATGCAAATGGCTTCTTTATTTCTCATTTTCAAAATATTTTTTTCGCTGCAAGTATTGTGTTAATGTTGTGGAATTAGTGTAATAATGTGGTGATGATAAATAATGTAGTGAGAGTGAGAAGTAAAGGAGAGGACTCCTATTTGATCAATGTGTTATTCCCGTGTAATTCTCCACACAGCATTGAAATGTGAAAACTTGAGGGTGTTGGTGACCACCACCCACAAGTTTTAATATGATTTGACACGGCTTTGACAACTTCATCTATAGACTGTGACAATGAT
>SJJU01014650.1:0-12606 GCA_012932125.1 Conopomorpha cramerella
TTACTTGTTATAGTGGAAAAGTAAATTGATGATTAGATAATGATATTGTTAATTTTTTTTTGTTTGTTACATTTCACGGATCAAATATGACGATAATGTAAAGTAATATTGTGTAAAACGCAGCGATGTGTTTAGAAACCTGAGCTGTGACCTAGGCACACTGCTACAGTGAGTAGGCTAGACTTGTTTGCAATTTGCACTAGTATATATTGAGCTAGTGCCTACGTTTCTAAATAGTGAGTGAAAGACCTTGGGATTGTCCCGATATGTTTGTGTCAGCTGTTAATATGGTGATTTTTAACCACAAAATAGTAGGTTTCATAATTATTTTTAGTATGAAATGAAATGCTTTTATTTTTCATCGATATTAAGTGCTTAAGACAAGGCTTATCGAGTATGTAATTTATGATTTTAAAAACAAAAGTAAACGTCCCCTGTTCGAATTAATTTCTTTTACTGACCAGAAGAACCGGGAAGAATCTGGCATCTTTTCTAATCGTCAGGGTTTACATTAAGTACTTAACAAAAATATGACTTAATACTAATTTAATAAATGCTTGATGGTCGGATGCATCCCTGACTGGTGAACAGCTCAAGGGCACTGAATGACAATAACACTAGATGACATAAAAGGGTACCCTTGTGGGTTTTATAACTGAACCACTCAGATCATGCAAGCAACCATCCAGCTCATTACCTGCTCATCCTTACCTCATATCCCTGATAATTGAGAATTTACATTTCTAAATGTATTAATTTGTCTGGTAACCACATCTTGGGAGGCGGGTGGAAATTTACAAGTATGTATTAATAAGAGAAACACTTAATGCCTTTTATTATACAGGACTAAGAATATGGCTCACGTAACGATCTCCATACTCCCGTCTAAACCTCATTAGACGGTATATAAAAAAAAAGCAAGTCACCTCCCGCTGTCCCAATGTATACTTATATCTGTGAAACTACGAAACGGATTTTGATGTGGGTTTTTTTAGTAGATAGAGTGATTCTTGAGAAAGGATGATAGCAGAAAACACGTTTATTAATGTTTATGGTAAAAACAACTTTGAAGGATCAGCTAGCTTTACTATAGTCGACATTTCGTGATGCCACATTATTAGTTTAGGTACGCGTAGGATAACATTTACGCTGGCCTGCAACTGAATAAAATAATATTTTAGCTCAATTTAGAACATTACATAGCGTAAGAGTCGACCTGTGGAATAAGGGATATTCTTTGAGTGGTGAATACAACCACTTATAATATGCGTGGAACATCAAGCATTTTAAAAAAATAATATTGTGGTAAGGATACGCCTGTAGGTATGCTTCCGTCGCGCACATTATCTTTAGGACATTGGCTCGATGAGCCATCGTGCTAAATATTTTATTAAGCGGAAAAACCAATGACTAGGATACACTCTCGTAAATAAATGTTTCATTACGATACATTCAGCCGTTTGGGAGTTGTCGTTTTTGGACGATTCTATCGGGAACCAAATTTAATACCGGGATAAAAGTGAGCCTAAATGTAATTCCAGTGTATAAGGTGTCTACGTGACAAATTTCATAAAAGTCTGTCCAGCCGTTTTGTGATTCGCCGGCAAACAGGCAGAGTTATTACTGAAACATTAAAAAAAATACATTTTTTCAGTAAATATAAATGCTTGCTGTAAAAAGAAGACCCTTTGGTAACCGCCAAAGGGTCAAAGACTCAATCTTAAACCGATTGCAAGAGTAGTCAGAGAGTGGTGTGATGATGATTCATTTCACTATAAACAGCATGTGTCATCGATAAGTCTTTATTTCTGATGCCTTTCTAGATATGATATTATTAAGTGCATTACAGGAAAATAGCCCTTATGAATTATTTATTTATTTCACGTAACTCTGCGGCGTTGTTTTAAAAATTTCAACGTTTCAGGAACTTGAATGTGTCTTCTTTAGTTGAATTCGCTCGAAAGTTTCTCGGTAAATATATTTGACCACAGATTTATCAGTGACTCTCATCGTCACGTTTACTTTTGGTATAAATTATTTATGACACATAAACACGAACCAAAAATTTCTGTACCAATATTATAAAGAGGAAACGTTTGATTTTTTGTGTGCTTGTTGGAATTGGCTCCGAAACTACTGGACAGATTTGAAAAATTCTTTCACTGTTGGAAAGCTACTTTATTCCTGAGCAACATAGGTTATATATTTTATCCCCAAATCGCCACGGGAACGAAAAAAACGCGAGTTAAATCGCGCGGTACAGCTAGTAATTTATACAACAAGGATTCCTTCATAAACACAACATCATGTGCACCTGTGTCGACCTCACACTAAAATGGGATTAGAGCAAGATCATATTATGCTCATGCGCAGACGAGCGTGCCAAAATATAATCAGCGCGTGAAGGGATGCATGACGGATGATGAAGAAGCTCACTTGTTTATTTTCATAGACTCTGAACTTATTTATGTGCGTTTCTTATACTCGATGTCACTGTTTTTCAATGATAGGGTGACCATAAAGTGAAATCAATGGGACATTTTTTTTTAAATTTAGTTTGCCGTTTTCTCAAAAGCTAAAGATTTCTTGACAAAACTTCTTGCAACAACTATGTCTTAAAGGAAAATGAGTTAAAAGTGCCTCATTGTAAAAATCAAAGTCGCTTACGCTGTCTGCCCCTATACATGCATGATTAGATCTTTTATACTACGCAACGATTTTTAATACAGTTAATATTGTAAAGAAATACTGATGATTTTAGAGGTCTATTTACTATTTATATTGTAGTCGAGCGAAGCCCGGTCGGTTCGCTATTTAATAACTATGATTCATAAAAAAAATGTGAACAAAAAACATACACCTCCCAAAACAAGTGTATATGAAATATTTATAAACAGTAATAAGTGTTTTTAATTCTAATTGCATTTAGGCACTTTCTAAAGAGGCAAACTATTTATTTCGCCTTATGTAAATAAGGTGTTATATTTTAGAAAGGAAATTTGATATACATTACTGAAATTCCTCTTTTATTATTGGTGTTGTCTCAGTAATTCGGTAAGTTAGTTAGATGCTAAACAAAAGTCAACCTTTATATGTACAGAATAAAGGCCGTTTTAATTGTCGAAACTATTATGACAGGTGCCAAATTGATTTGTTACTTTAACACCACCAAATAGAGTGTATTATACATTAACAACCGTACAGAGTAACCCAACTACTGAGACTTAGCATTAATATTTTAATCGGAATTGTTTTAATGAAATAACAGGTTAGTATCTGCGTTTATTTCGATGCATCTCTACAGTATATATTTTTATCGACCTCTGTACTAAAAAAGTACTGCATGTCGTCCATCGGCAATAAAAGTGTCATTACACAAATATTTACGATTCTTACATACCTATACAGAGTATTATTTCTCCGAGTCGTACGTGCATTACTAGAAACTAGAATACAAACGAAATTTTGCAAACGAAAGCAATTACTTTTCATTCTGTATGGATTTTAAATGTGATATGTTTTTGTATGTACGCAATCTATGTTCTATAATAGTATTGGTAAATTCTCGTTGAATCCTCTGACCATAACTTTACTTACTTAAAATTTTTATAAGAATAAAAGATGCGCAAACGAAACCTTTCTTGTACATAATGTTAAAGACCTTAAAGTAACCAACACACTATATATCTGATCAAAACAAAGACGATGCTTTAAGCAGGCTCGCCAATACCCCTCGTCCTTTCCCACACCAATAGCAAAAGAATACAAAAAAAAAGTCGTGCACGACCCATAACTGATGATTCAGAATCGCCGCGCAGTCTGCGCACGCGCACACCACCAACCAGTGTGTCCTATCACGGTGTACGAAGCGCGCGCATGTTTTGCGATCACGCGCAAACCTTCGCAGCGCGAATTTCTTTACCTACTAAAAATACTATTTTTCTCTCCTAGTGCTATTATTATCCTTATTGCAGTAACTGAACGTACCACAATTGGATCGTCGTGTGTGTTTGGTTTTGTTTAGTATATTATCTCTTAATAGTATTTGTGATGATTTGTTTGTTTTTGATACGTTTGTTCACATTAATTA
This sequence comes from Conopomorpha cramerella, assembly GCA_012932125.1. Classification (NCBI taxonomy): domain Eukaryota; kingdom Metazoa; phylum Arthropoda; class Insecta; order Lepidoptera; family Gracillariidae; genus Conopomorpha; species Conopomorpha cramerella. The sequence continues at coordinate 4,091 of SJJU01014650.1, forward strand.
GTACTGTGTCGACATAATTATCTAAAAGGGGTGCAAAGTTTCTCCAACGGCGAACAGTGACATCTTTATTAGTATGCGCTTTCTACTACGGTATTGTCCGGCTGTCCATATTATGTTGTTGTTATTTACATACATTTAGGTCAATGATAGACGTCGTTTGTATTCATTAATTGCGATCACTTTTCTATTTGTACGAACTTGGAGTGTCGATTATGTTTGTCTAAATTAGTAAAGTACCTACTACACATGAACAAATCGTCTGACTGATATGGATGAAAATTTATTATGCTGTTAATATAGTATGGATCGAAGGTTAAATTTTATTGATATATTTCCATTCCATGTTATCAAAGTACGATCAATCTTCATCATGTTTATTTTCCATACGAAACGAGCCAATATCATTATTAACAATGTTTTCGTAATAATAAAACCATTAAATACTATCTAATTCGTCATTAATACTCTCGTTTATGGCCTTTGGAAATATTTATTGATTTCAGTCATTAACGAAACACACATTTCAATTACTCATATACTTTATATAGCAATGGTTTGTTTTATATTCTACTATTATTGTCTCATTCGTTTTTTGTTCATATCAGTACGTGCCTACGTCATAATAAATCATATTATTAAATATTTATTTATTAACCTAAATTATGTACAAAATATATCTACTGAAATAGAATCAAAATTATATATTTGATCTTAATATTTTGGATTCCTAGCAATCGCTGTCGTCATTCGAGATATCATGTCCTGATTTTTTTGTACTGTCAATTATTTTAATTTAATCTTCGCCTTAAAAGTGATCAGGAACGGTCTCGTTGATTTGTATATTGTCAATTAGTGTTGATGCTTTTTTTTGTTACTTCTTATGTCTGTATTTGGCAAGACCTCTTTACATATATGGGCGAGTCGTGGCATCGTTTTGGCGTATCAGGTAGTTTGTCCGAATACTTCTCGTGTTTTATTATGGATGTAAATTGCTGCGACGTGATCCATTATTGTTTTAGCCGCTTGTCTTATCTTGGCGTATTTATGTTAGAATATCTCTTTGTATGTAGATATGAACCTACTTAGTTTTTTTTTTGCTGCTATCCCTTAGCTTTCTGTAATACCATGTCGAATCTGTTCGAAATTGTCATATTACACAAATAGAAGGATGTTCATTTGAAAAACTTGAACACTTCTACAAAGTCAATATTTTCCGTTTCAATTGATGAGTTAAATGAATGATTCATTGTAATATTGTCAATGTTGTGCGAAATGAGTAATACCAACAAATTCACCTCAAAATGACCTAGTGTCATTCTTACACTCGTTTTAAAATTCAATGCTAACATTTTGGATTTTACTATTTGTTTAGCTTATGTAGCATAAATGTTCGATTCCATTAAAAGGCATAAAGATTTCTTAGGCAGCATAAGGTCTTCATTATACAGTATTGCAACAGTGTATATGCCTAGTTGTATATCGGTAATTGCACGGTTTACTGGCTAGGTCGAATCGCCACATTCCTCACTCCTCACCTTAAGGTGTTATAACTGGTTTCGTTTTGTCGTACCAACCCATTTATTGATAATTACGAAATCTTTTGTAGTTAATATTTTTCTTGTTCTTTTTTTCTGGGGCTTGTAAGTTGTTGAGGTAATAAGTTGAGTTAACCAAGGTTGGTGTAGTTTTTTCTGGACAGTTGTGGTCGTTGGGTGCGTCATTCATTGGCGCTCGGGCGTTTGATCTGAGGTCTTTATTATCTAAGACTTTCTTGGAGCCGTGGGCCAACTAATGTCCATATTTGTTTAGCATGCCATGTTCCGCATAAATGCTAAGTAGTATCACATACAACCTATGTAAGAGCTATGATATCGTGAGTCACATCCGTCAGATAATACGCGCATTTTGCTCTAGTGTGTTTCGATACGTTGCTGCGTGTACTGTCCTTTGGTCACAAGCCAATATTTGACATTATATTTTATATCATGTTCCATACAGGTGCTCACTACGTTGTAAGCGTGTGAACAAAATTTGTAATGCGTATAAAAGCAAATGGAGCGCAACGCCCACGCGTATTGAGTGACGATAAATTAAACGTATTCTAGTCAGTGCTGTGATCGGACATTAATCCAATATGTTCTTCGAAGTGACTATCGGGCTGTGTGTTCTCGCGTACGTGATTTACAAGTTTATACTGCCGGCACAAAGGAATACCAACTTGGAAGTAGGCAGTGAACCTGAGAGTACAAATGTAGCAGCGGCGCCTTATCAAGATAAAACTCCACCTCCGGAGAGCAAAATTCCTGAAATTAATGCCGACAAAGAAGAACAGACTTTAATAACACAGGCAAAAGACGAAGTTTTGGATCTCCGCGTTCATTTAAAAACGGAAACCATTGCGCCGAGCGATTTACTGAAACTAAAACTTGAAAAAGATAAGAGCAAAAATACTGCCGTAAAAAGAGAAAGTCCACCGAAAGAACGACTAGCGGAGTTTTTAGAAAAAACAGTTTTAAAAGACGATAAGATCAACTCTATTTTACATAACCTATCGTTACATAGAACAGAGCTCGCATTCCATGATCCAATACTTGATTTAAATATAGTGCCTATAGAGAAGGAAAATAAGTCGCCATCGCCGCATCATGATGAAAAAATTGAAAATCAGTTAAACAAAATATTTGAGGAGAAAATAAATTTGTTTTCTGCCAACAACGCTGTTTCTCAAAACCCCTGTTTGAAACATGAAAATCAGTCAGTCGAGCAGCCGGAGTCTGTTGCAGTAAATGACATCAAAGATTTAGCTGAAGAGAAATCTTTTGTCAAGTTTGCTGCACCTAAATTGCCGGGAATTCCATCTGGTTTTAATTTTGGTTCTGTCATTGGAGAATTGAAAAATAAGACTAAAAACGGCAATGGTCTAAAACCCGTGTTCAGGAAATTCGACTCCGATGCTGTTGACAACTCACAGGCATGTTTTTCTTTATACTTTGATATTTAGGAATCCTTTGTATAATGTTATTCATTAGCTTAATTGTGTCCCCTCTTGTGCCAATGTATTATCTACTGTTTAAAATGCTTATCGCCTTACATTATTTTCGATCCTTATCATTAAAGTCACTTACCAGTTATATCATCTTCTTATCAGCGCAAACTCGCTCATGTACAAATTTTGTTTTTAGAACATCAAATAACTCCATGCATTTCTATTCTCAAGAAAACCAATACTGTGCTAGCGCTCCACATTGAATTATCTTGAAGCAAAAACTCAAATTATTGAGGTAAATATAAGGAAGCCTCCGTAGAATCGTGTTGTTAACAATAATGAACTCGATTCCGTCGTCGCCGGCGTGTAGTATTCGGATCGCGTGCCCATTGATCAATGAAACATGCGTGCAATATGCAACGCCCCCGTGGAAAATGGAGCAATTTACTCTTACGCAAAGATTACCTATTTGACATTCGTGTACATCTTGTATGACAGTTTGTCATATGGCTCGTTTTGTATATTCATCTCACTATCACTTAATGCTTTCTCGTGTTGTTCGTTTGCAATGAAATAGAAATCTGTACAGTTATAAGAGTTGCAGATTTGTTTGTTAACAATGTTGCGTAGATGTATTTTGAGTACCGATTTCGACTATTTAGTGTCACGTTCTCTGGTTAGTTTCTTTTGTGTGATTTTTTTTCTCCTTATACCGGGTGACTTCGGGGTCATGATCCGGAACCAATTTTTCGTACTCATCAAATGATAGCGATTTTAATGGTATACTTATTTTACCGAATAAATAACTTTTTTTTCGTTACAAACGTTTGTGTGACAATAAATTTTGTTGTAAATGTTGGATAAAAAAGATACATATGTATAAACAAATTCATAATGTCTCTAGTCACAAAAATAACTATACTGTTGGAATCGCTATAATTTTCTGAGCTAGAAAATGTCGATCCGGATCATGATTTGGGGTCAGCCTGTATAACAAAGCATGTTAAAGTAACTTATAGTAACAATAGTTATATTTTGTTACAGGAGTCTCTGAACGCGGTCGTCGACGAGAAGAAGAAGGCCCAGATCGAAGACAATGAGCTGGGCTCGAACATACTCGCCGATCGGAGGAATAAATTGGAAACTGCTGCACAGGTTTGTTAACTTTTTTTGTTGTAAACAGGACTAGATAAAAAACTTACTCCTCTCGTAAGTAAAGTGTGTACGTAGATAGTACCGAAGTACAAATTAGACCGTTTTTGTCAGGGGTGCAACCAACAGCATCACAGGTTTTATTTAATAATTAAAAAGCGAATCCTGGGCTTTAGGTCCTTGGGTAAATGTTAGACTGAAGATGAGGCTAACCCATCATCGTTCAATAATATCCTAATATTTACCTAAAATGCCCTAATAAAAATAATATCCTAATAAATACCTTAGGCCACTTCTACATAATGTGGTATCAGAAGATTTCTAAAAAAAAAACAATCTGTCAATAATAGTGGGAAATGAAAGAGATGCAACAACTTTATTCTTCGGTCTCGCTCATTTGTGGATTTTTTTTAAACAAAACTCCTCATTAGAAAGAAATATTAAACAACTATGCGAACACTTAACAGTTGCATAAGCTTTCATTAAGTGTGGTATATGGTATACTAAGTGAATATGATGGGTGCGTTTTAGCAAGTGTAAATAATTGCACTTGTCTACGCAACGCGGTTACGCTTTGGTTGGCAGTTGTGTCTCGACTGTTCTGCGCAGTTGTACATTAGGACTATGTGATTGTTAGAGTTTGTGTTAATAAAAATAATTAGTATCAGTTTCATACATGATAATCTGGCTCAGTACCTGAAAAGTAATTTGGTATACACTGTGTGACGGAGATAGCGCTATACCACCCATCTAGCGTTGTCTCTCTCGTTACTTTGTTGTTACTCTATCATTGTCGTATAACGAAAACGATATTACGTTTTAGATGTCATGGTATGGCACCTGCACTTAAACTAAGATACACTTTACTATGTTTCTCAGAGACTGACCTACGTAATTTTATATTACATATTATGATGCGCCAGCTTGATCAAATAGTTCTGAATGCTGCAATCGAAAGCACATTTCCCATGGGGCAGTTGTCCAATTGCCAGTGGCGTGTAATTATCTCGATTCCAATAAAATCCACTCGAAGAGTCCTCTACTACCGTCCGGCTAGCGAAGTGCGCTGTCGCATTCCCCCAAATAGGTTTAGAAGGACCAAATAATATTCCATATAGTTTGTCTCGAGCAACTCTACTGCGTGCAAATGAACCCCGAGAAATGGTCGTTGTTTTTTTTGTCATTTCTCCGCTTTGTCACCATAGTAGTAGTTGTTCATATTGACGATCCCAACAACGTCTTTAAGACCATTTACACAGTATAGGTATTGCTACTTTGACACACGCAATAAGAAGAGATAGCGCTTTGAGACAGTGTGTACTATGCGTACAGGACTCGCAACTAATCGCATTTTTTTTTTAGTTGTTTTAACGAATCACTTGCCGGGATCACTGTCAATACACTTGTGAGCACAAATTACCGCAAGTTGTAGGTATTGACAGCCGGACCCACACACAATATGATCTTTTGTACGGCCAGCCAAGAAAAAGGTCTATCAGTTTGTATGAAACTTCCCGTGTCATTAAAATATCAATAAGGTAGAGTTGTCATATTTTGACATGCAAAAATTCGTATGAGGTTCAACCTTAGCGTTCTTGAGCAGATTAATGGCCGAGACTGTACACAACATCTAAATATCTCGCCATCGAGGAGACCTAGTTGAGTAAAAAAAAACTTTTTAAAGGCACTAAAATAGGGAAAGATAAAATAATAAAGTTTACTTATTTTCACAATTATATTTTCTGGAAGTTTTATTACACGACACGGAATTTTTGCTCACAAGTGAATTTACTTGAAATATCCTCGCCAATATCAAAAGTCAGGCGGTAAGAACAAACAATATAAAAACATACATAAATAAGTGTAATGTGTTAAACGACGTGCAAATATTCGCGTGTTAAAAGTTTATTTAACATGTTGCAAAAGTAAATAGGCGACAAAATATTTTAACACCGGTGTGTTGGTGCGTACGTTGAATTTGTCAAAGTTATCCTTTGTAAGGAATCAACAGTCAAACATAGCGTGAAGCATGTGATAGTGTTTAGGATGGATGGTAAAATGTTGAAGACTTTGGCGTGATAGGTTTACCAACAACTAATTCAGAGTCCATATTCTTCACAAGAAACACGACACACGAGTAGGTACCTACTTCACTTAAATCAACTACGTGTAATGAAAATTCAAAACGGGTATTAACATACACTTCACGCCTTTTTAATACCAAAGCGGGGTAGGCAGAGGCACATGCTGAGCAAGTGCTTACGGTTCACCAAGCGTATTTTAACCCAACGTGACAGGGGGTGAGCCCATCGCCGTTATAGGGGTTTTGCAATACGAATTTTCAAGTTACATACACGTTAAATGTTTTCTATCATCATCATCAGCCACATGACGTCCACTGCTGGACGAGGGCCTCCTCCAATGATTTGGGGGGGAATGCCTTTAATCGCCGCGCTTGGCAGACAGGTTGGCGATCGCAGTGGTGATATGGTTTAACTCATAGAGAGCGCTGCCACCCGTCCTCTGGAGATTTCCACCTGTCGCCTCTTATATGACCCCCACGACAACGGGAAAAGTTGGTCTGGGGTAGTGACACATATATAATTCTATTCGACGCCACTACACCGACATGACTTTCTGTATTGTCGTTTATTTTTTATTATATGTATTGTATTACTAAGTGTTTAATGTAGTTTATCAATCAATCAATTTTGATATTTTCGTGCATACAATAATATTTGGCCACAGTCCAATTTGACGTTTGTATGGTTATACCCTTCCTCAATATCGTTTCAAAGTAGTTAATTAATCATAATCAAAGCATCATGTGGGAGCACGGCTATCATTGAAGGCGCCCATCATAAAGTTCTTGGGCCAATGAGGCGCCTCTATTTGATTAGATTTAGCGTTTTTTAAGCAATGCTTGTATACATTAGTGATCGTTCTGTAATAGCTATTATATTATAGGTTTCAACTAACATCAACGTTAAGGCGTTCGAAAAATTGTGCTCATATTTACGGAATGCTGTATCAATACATAGTATAAAACAAAGTCGCTTTCCGCTGCCGTCCCTAAGAATGCTTATATTATCTTGAAAACTACTCAATGGATATTGTTAGGTTTCTTTTAACAGATAGATTGATTCCAAAGAAAGGCATAGCACTCACGCGGGAAGCTGTTTAAAAACGAGACTTGGGCATAGAATAAGTGTGATTGTATTGTACCATAATTCTGCAATCAAATACGGTACCATAATTCCTCCCTTTTCTTTTCTATCTCTTTCGTCGTGTAAAGTTCACGTAATTAATTAGCAAAGTTTAATCCACTGTTGCAACGTGTAATGTCAACGTCTTGGAAAGGTCAGCTTTTTAAAAATGACAAGGTTTCAGACCATAGTTTGACCTTTCCTACCTTCCGGTGCGCTGAGGAATATTCTGGTAAAGGGGCCTTGTATTGTTTTATGGTTACTTTTTTCTTTGTTTTATTTTTATCTTTAGGTACGTACGAATGTGGAAATAAAAATGGTTTATTTTTTAAAAAGGTTGCGGTTTAACTTGTGAGGAAGCTTTCGTTATCCATTGACACAGTATTTTGGAATTATATTATTCAGATTCGATGATAATAATTAATCTACTTTTTGTTGAATATGAACAACTCCGCAGTAAACTCCCTTAGAAGAATCATTTCTCAGAAAGGGCTCTACTGATCTGTTTTTAATATTTGATAGGAATGAGAATATATCTTTGTTTTAATTCACTATGATCTAGCGTTTGATTAACCATCCTGTCTGATGTTAAGCATTTTGACACATTGATAACACCACTGAAATTATCCAAAAAATATGAGGCGTTTAATTTATTCCATGATATTAATGATTCAATATTAGTGACGTGCGTTTTGTGTTAGTTTTTTAATCGAAGTATCGATATTTTTATAGGTCCGTCATTTGTCGATAAATAAGTGCGTAGGTTTATTGTTTCTTAGAATTTGATCATTACTAAGCATTAAGCACCTATATAAATATATCAGAAATAATAGTTAATATAAACAATAGTTTATTTAATAAGAAGCGACAAAATTCTTTTGTGTGCGAATATGCAAACAAAACATCACTATCAGTAGTGCAATTCTCGTATTTTTGCTCGATCACGACTACGTTTTAGTTTAGCTTACGCTCGAGTTTAGTCGAGTTAAAAAATTACCAGAATACCGATTGTTTGAGAAGAGTAATTTTAGTTTTGTTTGTTTACGAGAATACGCTTTGACGATTCCGAGCCGTTTGACGTACTATTGAAATTCGATAGTAACACAACGATAGTAACAAGAGAGTTTGGACTAAGTTGAAACTATTTTAGTATCGACGAAAATACGAGAATT
>SJJU01014654.1:0-10165 GCA_012932125.1 Conopomorpha cramerella
AATTTGTGTAAAAAGTAGCATTTAATGGGAATGACTTCCAGCAGAAACAACGATATTGCAAAAGCTTAACTTATTTGTACTTACTAACGTAAAAATATTGCATCACAACTTTATCGACATATAAATAATAGTTTCTTTTTAATATAATTCGCTCATTAACTGCAACAACGCGAAATTTCACAATATTTTGTTATTGTGAAAAGAATCCTCAGTAATGGTAATAAGATTGTTATTTCAACAGTGTCACATTTTGAGATGTCGCGTTGTTGCAGTTAATGAGCGTACGTATTATTATAACTTATTACAAGAAAGATATTCAATACTGAATATGAAGTATTCATTTATATAAAATAAAAATGTTTAAAAAAGAATGTAAATATATATTTTTTTTCAATTATTTAAGAAAAGTCCCAATAGTTCCAAGAGTAATTAAAAAGTCTATAAAAAGAATTAACTTAACTAACACAATTAGACTTAAACGTAACAAAAAATACGTAATATACTGTCGAATAAGAATTCGTTTAGAATTTTTGGTTTACATTTCAATATCAATGGCAAGTTAAATAAAATTTGTTTTCCAATTAAAACTTTTTTATAACAACAATAAAAAAATTAAAATATGTCTGTATAGTTACAGATATGTAAATAATATAAAAAAAAAATATTTTTCGTATGGCAACATAGTAAAAAAAAGTTTGTAAAAACAATACATTTCTTATAGAAACACAGCAAAGAGGAATTTATATTACAGGAATGTGTATTAATGTACTCAGTACTAATGAAACAAAACTCTACAGGGGATCCACGTTGGGCACCACAATTACTATTACATCGGAAGATCAATATTTTTTACACGTTTTAATTATTTTTCATAGTATTCCATAAATCTTTTTTTAAAGAAACGAGCACTGACATTATATTAAGTCTAAACCGGGTGTTACGGTAAACTATTAATATATTCCATAAATATATATAAATCTCGCTAAGAGATTTACAAAGTGAACATACTCTTTGCTTGGTCAAATTCTTGCTAAGTTCTGACAGATTTTATACAGAGCCGTGACATTTTTAAGCAACAATTTTATATAGCAAAGTCAAATATTGCTTTGACGTGCGGTTAAAGTGAGATTTTTCCCCATAGGCCTAACATGCACATGAAAACACGTTTGAAATGATGGTTCTAGTCATCTAGTTCGTTGTTTAAATTAACTAACGCACAAGGTTATGTGTCAAACATGTTTTCTTGTGCAAATTTTGTCAGTGGATACGTATGGTAAGTCAAAACATATTTTTATGTGTTTTGCTTTCAGTCAGAAGTCTTTTTTTAATGTAATTTATGTAACTATGGCGCCCAACGTGTGACCAAATAGTACCTATGTGTTTTGGATAGTGCTAGTTTGTTTTTGTTGTGAAAGACTACAAATTCAATTAGCAAAGCTGTGGTGGGTAATTTATGATGCTATAGTTGCTATATTTAGCTGCCTCGGTTGGCTTCTTTCATTTATATAAGATTAATATTATAATATTGATTGTAATTAAATTTGATTGACGGTTACAGTTTGTTTTAGCAATTGACGTAGAACCTTTCAATAGATAGTTATATCACAATGAAAAATGTAACATACGAAAAATTAAGCTATCTTATTTAACATAGAACTAAAACTAAAATTAAGAAGAAACGAATAAAATATATAAAACGCTTTTTTGTATTTTTTTGAAAGGGGGATTTATAATTTATTTTTTAATGCGGTCATCAAAAACAGTGTTACATCATAATTGTTATAATATGATGCCATGAGACAATCCGGGTAACGTAACTTCGTTCGTTATATTCAAATGAACTTTTACTCAGTTTACCACTTTCGCAGACAGTATTATGGACACTAGAATTATTATTCTAATAGCTCCTGTAACCTATTTACTGTCCGAGAAAAGATTTAAATAGGTATATTCACTCATGATTCACTAAGAGATAGATTGGACGTAGCATCCAACTTTAAAGCTCAATATCTCCGAAGTAACTATTTGCGGATTGAGTCCTTTCTGTGTAACTACGTGCGAATCTATTCAATTGGTAAACCTTTTTTTTTTTCATTATAATAGTAACTAAATAAACAAAAAATATACCTAAGGTAATAATTTGACATCAGCCACTTCTGTAATTATATAAACTGACTTTACAGCTGACAGATTTTACTTGATTTCGTTACTTCATGTTTGAAACTTGCATAGATTGAATGCTCTAGAATCGTGCGTTCCAAAAAGTATGCACGCTGTATGAAACTGATGTCAAATATGGTCTTTGGCCATACTGTTACTTTGTAAGAGATGCTTTGACACAGACCATAATATACCATGGGGGATATTGACTGATTATCATAACTGAACACGTTTACAGATTAAACATTGATCGTTACCCGGTTTTAGGACAAGTTTAAGACTTTTTCAATAAAAAAGGAGACTTTATTAGAAAAGAGCACTTTTTTAAATTAAAAACATCACTTTTTAAATTAATAAGATCACTTTTTAGATTAAAAAGATCACTTTTAAAATTAAAAAGTTAGCTTTTTTAAATATCACCATTTAAATAAAAAAGATTACTCTTTTGGTGATTCGTTTGAAACAGAAGATGAACCTAAAAACACGACACCCAGCATAACATGAAATACCACTACGCAATCTATATATAGTAACACTTGGAAGCATTCGAAATACTACATTACATCGACCATAGGGTAAACTGTACTATCATTGGACATTCTAGAACTATTTTAGATTTAAAAATAATAAATAGATTTTCATTACGTTGACTTGTTTTAATACAGGATATTATTTTAAAGCAATATTAAATAGATACGACGAATGAACATCGGCATCTGTTACCGTGCGTTTCCACCGGCCGAAACATTCACAAGACTTTGGGCACTTTCGAAAAGGATACATGTGGCTTTTAATAAAATTACCTACCTTTTCATGTCTATTGTTTGAATATTTTGTATTTTTTTTTGTGTTTTATGTGACTTTGTACTTTTTTCGTTTCTTTAATGCATTTGGTATTTATTTTTAACTAAGTAAAAGTATATTTCACAAGACAACAAGTTTGTCATGTCATATTTTAAAGGAACGCGCACTGACGTTATATTAAAACTTTAAATATGAGGATAGTTCCGAATTCGCAGTCAACCAGTGTACGACACTGCCGCGGTCAGCTCGTGACCACGGCACATGGAACTGTTTCGAAACGTCGAGAAAATAACGAAGGCAAGCTGAATGCTTTCAGCTTTCTTTGGTTAATTTTCGCGCCGTAATACCCGGTTTAAACTTTTAATATGTTTGCCATGGGTTTAACGATATGGTCATTTGTTCGCGGAATAGGGTTATGCCCTGAGTACGAGGCTAATTTGTATTAAAAAAGTTTTTTTTTGTGAATTTTGCGCCGGTGGAAACGTAGGGTATACTTATTACAAAAAGCATATTTTTATTAAGACTTTTTTATTAATCGGTCACAATATAATATGTCCAATGACATTGACGTTTGCCCCACTGTTTGTATCTTACATTACAAATAATGTTAACATCGTGCGACCCACCTGCTTCATTCATAACCATGTGTATAAAAATACATACAAATATCATACATTATTATGTACATATACATGACGTGACATGCAAAGTAAAAGAAAAAATAATACTATGCAAAAACTACGCTACGTACAAAAGCGGTAAATGGACGTGCTTAGATTTGTTAATAATTGCACCAAAAATTCGATATAAGCTTTGATTTATACGTATTAGACAAGTTAGAACGGAGACTTGCAAGATTGTCAATAGTTTTTTTTGTACGATTAAACTCGTCTATAAGTCTGGCTTATGATGTGATTGGCTAAACAACACCAGTGGCGTGCACACCATATAGGCAAAAAGACACTGCCTACCTTAGTATTTTGGTTACCCCACCTAATAATAGCGTTATTGATAGATCTTTAATTGTTGTATTCAAGACGCAGGCTAATGAAGGTCCTGTGTTTTGTGGGTGAGAAACTATATTTCGTAAAGACAAATAACCTATATATAGGTACCAATGCTTGGGGATTACTGCCTACCTAGTTGTAAAAGCCAGTGCACGCCACTGAACAACACCCACTGGCCAATCACAGCTTATTTAATTGTATTGTATGTGAAATGTTCCATGCATGAAGCTTCAAGCAACAGTGGCTTTTTATAAACGCAATGGGTAAGTAAATACTTTGAAATGTAAAGAATTATGTAGATCAGCTTGTAGGCTTAGTATGCAAGAGTAGATTTGTCTCGAAAGACCATTTCTCGATATCTTTATTGCCCGTGTCAAAGTACTTACAGAGTTGTTGCAGACAATACCTGAGACTAGCGTGGACTAACTAGTCTGCTTCGTCCTACGATACAGACATTAAAGCATGCACTTTCACCGTAAGCGAAGGATTTATTTTGGATGGTTCGAGCAACTTTAGGGTATTAATGCTCTGACACGCGAAATAGAGAAAAAGATATGTCGTTTCTGGACACGTCTACGCGCTTATGCTAAGCGTACAGATATATTGACAATAATGCTAAAGAACGCACATTTAAACACAAAGGCAGCCATCTTTATTTTCTTCATTTTTTTTTTAAATTTGAATTGAATGATCGAACGTATTGCCAAATCACACAACCGTGCACAGTCTTCGCTTACGTCTACGTATAACATTTATGTTTAACTAACATGCTAGCGAGCAAACACTACTTTACCTATCTAAGCTTTTCTAAATATTAGTTTCGATTCAATCAAATAAGGGCACTCCATTTTACACAGCAAATCGATCAATTTTTAAGACTTCTCTTTTTAATTCTAGGTACGTTTTTTATTCAGTTCGTCTAGTTTAGTAGTTAAATTAATTTAGTGGTAGATTCTACTTAAAATGACGAGTTCTGTGTGAAGCTATTAATCTTAAGTGAAATTCTCAAGTAAGGTACTATGAGTGAACTGGACTACGCTTCAATGTCTACTACAGAATAAAGTATCCTTCTATACACGTGTGCCGCGCTGGTAGCGACATCTATGTAAATATTTTCGCGTGAACTCGCCTACACTAATTTATCGGCAGATAAGTCTAGTAATTGCGGAAACTTCAACTTCCTACAGTACCTATCCTATGTGTTGGAATCATTATATTATTTAGCCCAATAATAATAATAATATACATTTATATAACAAGCCCTGTATGACACACAATAATTTGTACAGCTATATTTAATTGACACGACGCACATTCACACATAACATCACATGCACAAATATTATATGTATTATTATTAGGAAACTGTACGTTTATTCCCCGCGACACCCTAGTGACGATGACACCTCTAGGACCAAGTTGTATTAACCCTTAATCAGACAAGGTTAGTTATTTTTCTGATGGATTTTGGACTCTATGACGTTTGTCTTATTACCGACTCCATCACATAAACCCGGGTGATGTTTATTATAATATATGTTCAGTATGTTTTAATGTGAAATTATTGTAAAGTGTTTAAATAGGCATGTATGTGTCCTATACCTAGTGTTTCATACCTTATGTGATTATTCTCTGATAATGTCTCTGAAATCATTAGATAATTCCAGTGAAGACATTCAATAAGGTTCAAAGTATGTGTTGGTCAAGTGGGAATATACTAGCCTTTGTTTCTTTAAGGATTAAAAGTTGTTCATAGTGCACAAACTGTTGACAACGTAATTTGAGCTCTATGTCGAGATAACATGACCCTTTTTTAATTAAAAGTAGGCAAGCGTTTGATCAGCATCCTTGCTAGTGTGTTGTGTTGATACAGTGGCCTTCATAATGTATAGAGCGCTCGGAAGGGCTAGTTACCGCCCGAGGTATGTGAGCGGCGGGCGGGGCGGGCGAGGTACACAAACGTCAAACTAACTCAGTCAGCCGTCGACCATCTTGTTAAAGTCTTCAATGGTAACCTCCCCGTCTCACACCCCGACATACCACGATTCTGCATGTTGTTAAGCAGTGATGTGGTCTACGACGGATTAGAGCTTCCGCGCGCATTTATATCAATAATTGTATTAACCTATTGGTACCCACTGTACCCGGAGATTGACAAGTTTTTTAAACTCTATTACTTGGTAATAAAAGTCAAAATCAACTCAGGAGTAAGTATTCTTCTGGGCGTTAATGGGTTAATATAATTCCGCCATAATATTAATATAACACCCGTGTCAGGAAATACCGAACAGCCCTTAAGGCTTAAGTAAAAGGCGTACATCGAATATGAACGATTCTAGTACAACATGGAACTAGTGGTGTCATTTTGAGTGGTGTGACGAGTAAGGAACGAAAGTATTAGTAGGATTGTGTTTACTAGACTGAGATATCCTTGAAATAAAAATCTTGTCGCTATGAGGATTATACTGAAAGGGTCAAGTATGCAGTTGCATATATGTAGTACTTTTCTGTTTTTTCATTCTTTGGTGGTAGGTAATAATACAGTATTTTTTGTAGACATTCAGTAAGTGTCAGATAAATAAACAAAACCACCAAAGAATGAAAGGACAGAAAAGTACTATTTGGAACTGCATACTTTTCTGTCTTTTCATTATTTGGTGGTTTTGTCTATTTATCTGACACTTTTATTTTATAACAGCAATGTACTCGATTTCTACAAAAAATACTGTATTAATCCCTCAGAGTGTTGAACAATATAGACGAAACAGTTTTAGACATTTGTAACTTAGTGATGAAAACTAACTATAAGCTAGAGTTATGATCATTTGCTATGTAAATGTAAAAAAATATATACGTCGGAAATAGTATTAATTTGCAGTTTATTTGTGATAAAAACTTCCGAGTCCAAGGAACGACACTAGTTATTATCTAGGGCAGGATTCTTTCAAGGATAATATCAGTCGAAAAATGTCATTAATTGTGTGCTGGAAGGATTAGACGAGTACCTCGGGACACACAAAGGCAATGAGCTAGGAAGTAAGGTCGTAGATCGAAGGTGGAAAGGGACAGTTATATATTTATATTATATCTCTCTCTAAGGCTCACCTGATATGCATTCCATTCGCATACAAAAATATACATCTCTGACCTTATAGTAACAATATTTGCTTACGTTAAAAGTTAACACGGTTTTTGTATTCAATTTTACAGTTCCATTTATAAAATTTTCAGAAGAACAACATTTTTTTTTTCGTATTTCAGTTCGCTTCATTGCCTTCAGGTGTCTATTTTCATTCTAAAAACTATCTACTATTGTCATTCAAGTGACGATTAGTATTTTTTTTATATTATATCAAGTAAAGTTTTCAATTTCATATTAAAAAGCTTTCAATTTTAGTTTATCTACACTCTTTCGAATAATTAATGTTATAGGACTTAAAGTAGCGTTCTGCATAAGTACATATTATATTACTTTTATTATTATTATAATATCATAAGAACGGACGAATATTATCACGTTAAAAAACATACCAATTAAAAACAAAAAACAATTGTATCACAAAAAACGAGATTCCGCCGTAAAATAAAATCACAGAAAACAATCACACTCCACAAACATACAAAATTCACGATTCATACAAAAATACATAACCATTATTGCAAAATATTTATAACATATATATATACATAATTATATATAATCAGTTTTTGACGACTTTATATTCTAGAAATAGGTACTTACTTATTTCCTGTGATTTCAACACTAACAAGTAATTTGCAACTTTAAGCAATATAATGTATTGAAAAACTACAGATCTATCTATTTAGTGCTATTAACGTCGTTACTATTAACTATTTGAACAGAGTTTTCTTTTTTTTTTTCTAGCACAGATATTTACTGTATCGGGGTTGCCCTCAGGAAAAAATCAGTGCTCATATAAAAAACGTCTACAATTAAATATAAAGCGTAGAATCAGACTCGACATACGTACAAGTATTATCAATAAATGCAAGCGAAGTAACAACAGGCCGCTTTAGGAATATCAACACAACCGACAAGCGTTATTTTATTTACGAATGGCAACCCCAATTATAAAATGCATACAAATGGTATCTCTCGTTTACAACTTACAATCTAAGAATCGTAGCGCGCAGACTTGCGTCAAACCTAACGATATTCTATCGACCCTCCTTTAAACACGTCATACATAGCATTGAAAAAAGTGTTTTATTTTTTATTTCAAATTGATATGTTGTTGTTAATACGAATTCGAAAATAAATGGCCGATATATAAAAAGTCAATGCCTAAACACACGCTCAAAGCGAATTATATGCTCATACGCATTGGATTATACATTTTACGAATTTTTGATAGCTTGTTCCGTTAGCGCCATCTGTCTCGTGCTTTGCGTACTACGCTAGTGTTAGCGCCCTCTACCGAATCTCTACACTAACCCAATTACATTTTGTCTACAATTAGTTCAACAGTTTTCAGCTAGATGGCGCTAACTGTTTGCGCTACTGTGGCGCTAGCGTTGCGCGGAACGGCACAAGGGTTTTCCACAGTCGCGCAGGCTACGTAGCTTTATTTATCATGACAGGTGTCCGGAGTCGGTGCGATAGAATATCCTGAGGTTCAGTATGGACGAGAATCAGACTTTCCTCGGCTTCCCGGGGCCCGGACACTCGGCGCTGCGTACCACAGTGCACTTGGGGTACGGATCGGACTCGACAAAGCCGGGGTTCATTATTATATTAGGCACTAGCTCCATTAAATCGGGATCGTCTGTGTAATCTGTATGTTGCCCAATAACGCGGCAAATGTTAATGACAATACGTACCGTCGCGCGTTGGTTTGCGCGTTAGCACCCGCCAAGTCCAAGCGTGCGTTCCAAGCGAGTGCAATAGAAGGAGGAAGAGAAAAAAAATATACATGAATAAAGTTCAACGTAAGCACGCTTACGGCGTGACTGTTTTATGTTACGAAGGAGGAAGGACATGCGGTTCAAATATTTCAGCCATTTTGTTCGGTGATTTCGTTGTGGCCAATCGTGGGCTACGTTAAAGTTTATTGAAAGTAAAATCTCGACATCAGAAGTATAAGGTCGAATAAGTCATTGTAACAATATGACACATCCGACTTTATTCTTCTGACGTCGAGAAATGTAAACGCCCCAGTGCAATTTAAATGTCATAGAACGAGTAAGACAAGTCCTGATTCAAATGTTCTTTGGGAATATTCTAATGTTCTAGCTCTGGGACGTTCACCTTTATGTAATAGTTGCATTATCCAAGCGTATTATGATCTAAAGTTTTCTAAGTTATTTTATTACAAAAAAAAAGGTTTTTTTCTTTCGTAGACAGGTATTTCATGTTATGCTTATGAGTACTGCAAAATTGAACTTTTTGGAAAAACAACGGTTTATTTGCGACTCTCTGATTCGGACACTTCATAGGATTTGAGTTATTTTTTTTAATTTGTAGGACATTTCAATAATGATAATGTCATAATTATGTTTATGAACCCAAATTATTCTCATTTTAAGTATTTATCGTCATTACTCCCCGTTTTCCAAATAGCCCTCAGTACTTTCAAATATTCCCAAAAAAAAAAGTAAAAGGCATGAAATTAAGAATCGAGATTTTATCTAGATTTCGTTTGCCTAAATCTACCTTAGATGTAGCTGCAGTTTTTAAATCATAATTGCTATGCCTACGTACTAAATATTATGTAATATGTACTAATAAATATTATGGAGAATCAAATCCACCTTTTAATAAAGAACAGGGGTAAATTTCCTTTCATTCAAGGAAAACAAGGGTTTAACTCCTTCGGTGACTGACACCTTATTTTGAACTCTATTACTCGGTAATAAAAGCCCAAACCAACCTGCAAAGCAAAGTTAGAAAAGCAAATAATCTATACATTGCAATTTAAGCCCTTCTCCTTCGTTAATCACTAAACCTGTTATCTATGTAGCATTCTGTGTGGAAAGTGTTTTTAGTGATGGGGTAATTGAAAGTATCATCATCATCATCAGCCCATACTTGTCCACTGCTGGACATAGGCCTCTCCAATTGCACGCCACTGTGATCTGTTTTCGGCTTCTCCCATCCAGCTTCTGCCAGCCATCTTGCGTATATCATCAGTTCACCTTGCCTGAGGGCGTCCTTACACTCCGGTTTGCCGAGA
>SJJU01014670.1:0-10659 GCA_012932125.1 Conopomorpha cramerella
TAATCCCCCCATTACCCAAGCCCTACCTGCCTATAGGCGTACAGGCCATTCTCGTGATGTGCGCATCAACTTACTTTTACCCCTTTTCAACGCACACGTTTTCTTGACTCTCATACAAATTATCTATATCCATATAATATTTTGTTGCCAACTTTTCCCCTTCTCGAGCATGACGTCGTGTATGTCGCGTCTTCAGTAGTTAACAGACTTCATATGTAGTAATGCATTTAAATAAAGTAAATGCGCGTAGAGAGGCTTTTTCCCTGCAATGGGATCCAGTAGGCTAGTTATCATTATTTAAAGTCGTCTCCCGCTGTCTATTCTTACGTATTCGTAGATCTTCAAAACTTTGCAACGGATTTTTATACGGTTTTCTTTAGATAGAGATAGATTGTTTCTTTTAAATAGAGTTATTCTTGAGGAAGCCATCAGTCAATAGTATATAATTTATTTCTAACCGTGCGTTTCCACCATCGAAACATGCAGAAGAAAACATGTTTGACATGGGCCTAGTGATCTGGTCATTTGTACGTGAAATACGACATAACCAGCGTACATGGATATGACGTGTCAAACAAATTTTCTTGTCAATGTTTGGCCGGTGGAAACGTAGGGTAATATATATTGAAACTTTATAATGTATACTGCAAAAGAACCACCCCCAATGAAAATGCCAATAATCGCCACGCTTGGCAGGCGGGTTGCTGATCTCAGTGTGTCAACTTGCTGTGCTGTTGCCCGTACCAGAGAGAGTTCCCTCGGTCGCTTCTTACGATCCCCACGACGGGTAAAGTTGGGCTGTACTGGAGAAACATTGTATTCTACTCGCCGTCACCTCACGGCTAGTAACTAACATTTGATATCATGGTCAATAGTAAACTTCACTCGTCTTTTCTTCTTCTTTGCCCTCGCCTTTTCCCGTTACGCGAGGTCGGCTTTTCTAATCATTCGGCGCCATTCACTTCGCTGGTAAGCATCGTCCTCCTTCAGGCTAAGCTTTTGCATGTCCTTCCGGACATTTGTCATCCAGGTAGTTTGCGATCTACCTCTCCCTCTCTTTTTCGTAGCCATGGAAAGGCACTTTTTCACGATATGGTCATCGGGTCTACGCATAATGTGTCCATACCACCTTAGTCTTACTCTTCTCTCTCTCTCTAATAAACTTCACTCGTCTCACCATGAAAATAACATCAAGCTATCGATGGTTGACAGCCAAAAATGCCTAAGCGACATTTTTGTCCAAAATGAGTTGAGTATGCAGTTTGGATCGCCTTTTTTTTCTGCGTCGATTTGTCTAGGTTTCATACCTGTATGACGTAGTTTGATGTCGCTTACGCGGTAGAGATTATGTGTTTTTCTCCGAAAACATTGCTTTATTTAAACTTTAAGCCACTCTCCTGTAAAATTGCTTAAATGTCGCTTAGACCTTTTTGGCGGGAAGCCATCGCTATGTAGACACCAATTGGTAAGCCGTAATCCATCCTCCACTATTGGAATTCAACTATATTTCAAAGCCATGACGATGGACTCGCTAGCTGTAATCTCACAGCATCACGCGACGTGACTTGAATGCCTCAAAGCGATGCATTCGCCAGCTATCAGCTCATTAGCCGCCAGGTAATTAAGGTGTTTTAGGAAATAACCTCGATGTGTATGCGTCTGATGGTATACATTTGCTGTGAACGCTCCCTTACTAGTGTTTCTGTTGATATTTTAATACTAAACATAAACAATAATACTAAACAGTCGGATTCATACCCGCCCAAACGTTCACCACGCTTGTGGTGGTGAACCGTGGGTATTTGCTTTAGCAAGTGCCTCTACCTACCCCTCTTTGGGATTAAAGGCATGAAGTGTATTTATTTATTATTTATTTCATACCCGCCCAAGAAACATATACATCGATTGGTGATGTCATGACGGAAGATGGTGTGAAAAGTACTGGAAAATGTGTATGAAGAAAAATATGTAAAGTGCCCATTGGTGTAGTGGTCAGCATGTCTGCCTCTATTCAGTAGGGTCGTGGGTTTAATTCCCACAGCTAATAGCTTAGGTGATGAGCTTGTAAGTACTTGTTGGATGCGTCTGGGTGTTTTAAAAGTAAAAAACTGTATTTAAGTAAGTATATTTCCTTATACTCGTATGAATTCCATAACACTAGTACGTTAGCTACTTAATATGGGATGAAGACAATGTGTGTTGTTGTAAAATATGTACTACTAAATAGGAAGGTCTGTCAGGACCGCGAAATTATTATTTGTAATTTTTGCGTATCCCTCTGGAATAAAGGAGTGAAGTATTTGTATGCATATATTTTACGGCAATCAAATGATTAAATATATTGTAAACTATAAAAACGATTAGGAAAACCATAGTAGGAAATGTCCAGCGAATTTCGAAAATATCAATTCATCAGGCGAAATTGTTCTCAACGTCAGAATATGTAGAGTTCAAAATCGAAGTGTACTTATTAATATGAACGTGAAATAACCGAGCACTGTTAACAATTACCAACAATACATAACTAGGAGTCGAAATCAGTTTGCTTTTGTGCTGATGGATACACCTACGTGATTGGTTGCTGCAATAGATTGGAATATTAAAATTGGAAGGCATGGACTGGTTGTCAGGGCATCTGGTTCTAGGACGCCGGTTGCGGGTTTCATTCCCGCCACGGACGTAATGCTTTAGTGATGTTCTAAGGTATTTGTAGTGTAGATGTTTTATTTTTTTATTTATGCATATTAAAGTATTTATCTAAGTGTTTGGCACTCATAATACAGGGTTTCAAATCAAATAGTTAATTTCTTCATCGTTATAAGTGCTACTAGCTGTACCGCGCAGTGTTACTCGCGTTTTTTTTTCGTACCTTCGTCAAGTAGCTTTTATTCGTTACAAACATCCACCCATACATTTTTATTCTCTTTATAATATTATAAAAAAATATTTATTTATTAATTTACATTTGACACGTACACTTAAATAAACAATTACAGAATAATGAAAATTAACAATTAAAGAAAACAAACACAGAAATTAAGAAGTTATCATATAAATATGCATTCATCCGAAAATGTCCACCGCCTTCCAGAGCCTCTCGTCTGGTCTGAGTGACTGCCTCTAGTTTCGCCAACGTTTTTCATATAACTTTCGTCGTCGATAGGGTATCATGTTTGTCAAGTGTGTGCATAAAGCATGGCCAAGTGTATTCCTATTTCTCTCTAGATGAAGAAAGCTCTGCAAAAGCAAGTAGAGCAAAATCAAATAGACGCGCACGTGTCCAGAGAATGGCCCGTACGCCGAGAGGCAGGTAGGGCTTGGGTGGTGGTGGGATTATTTCTCTCTATATGTACAAAGAGCGTCTGTGCTCCAGATGGTCGGGTCGGATACTTGATTTGTAACTGGGAGGTCGCGGGTTCGAGTCCGGCTACTGGACGTGCACCAATGGGACTCTTTTTCACATCCTATGTGCGCAACGCAATGCTAGTACGGTGAAGGACAACATCGTGACGAAACCCTCACACCACAAGGTGTGTGAACCCTATAACGGCTATGGGCTCACCCCCAGTCACGTTGGGTGTACCGTGAGCATTTGCTTTAGCAAGTGCCTCTGCCTAGCTCGCTTTGGGATTAAAAGGCGTGAATGGTATATATTTGTATTTTATGTACAAAGGATTTTGTTCTATTTCAAGTCAAGCTTTGTTTTATGCTACTGTATATCTGTATGTTATAGCACTTATAACGATGAAATAAAGAAATTTTGACTTTGACATTGCTCCAATAAATTATTTGCACAGCATAAAAAACAACGATTGTGTAATAGGTAATTTTGCACAAACCATACACACACGCAACGCAATAGGGTGAAACAGAACATTTACGCGTACCCCCTCAACGGAATTTGAATATATAGCTTCATATATCAAATAATTAATTCGTGGCAATTTGTTTGAAGTCATTCGTATTCCAATACTCTAGACATGGCCCCGGCAATTTAGGCTAATCGTTTACGATCAACGCTATACTCTTTTTGATTGCTTGCTGCGCGTGTATATTTGTTTTTTAAACACAATGAACAAGCATTTGATTACCATCCTGCCTGATGTTAAGCAGCCATGTTGAAGTTAGTAGTAGTCAAGTAGTTAACACAAGATTAACACACTGTCATCACTGATGCTTGAAGCTTCGGTATTCGGTTTCGCGTGATTCAGTTTAGAAAAAGAATAGCTATTTCTTACCTTCCTCTCGTAGATCTCGAACCCACAACCTTCCGATTCAAATTCCAACGACCACAAGACCACATCCGCAAAATGAATAAATCAACAATAAATCAAACCCGACCGCAGCGAGACTTCCCACCGACTACCACTAACAACATTTCTAAGGCACTGAATTAATTTTACGCGTAAAATTTATTATTTCCTTTCAGTAGGCCTTAAAATTTATTCTGTTTTAGAGAATTTATTTGTTATTTATTCCGTGCACAAGGTAGATAAGCACACAACAAACAGTTATTCCTTAATAACAAAAGGATACAAATAATTAATGAATTAATTAATGAATATACTTTTTATTGCAAACTGTACATTACAAAATGTAAAACTTACAATGGTAAGATTGCAAAATACGTCCTTATCGCTCAGAGCGATTTCTTCCAGGTAACCTTATACAGATATAACGGAACTTAACATAATATAGTGTAATGGGTAGTGTGTATCGCTACCCGGTCGATCATGTTCTAACCTAGTACTAAAATAATAAGAGTACATAAGTATCTTGTAAAGATACATACCTATGATAATCAATATAGGTGTACGTACAAATATTTACGAAATAACATCATTTGTACTAAAAGTTTATCCGCTTGTCCGTACGTGACCTCAGCACATGTAACTTTTTTGAAACGTCAAGCATACAACGAAGGTAAGCTGAATGCTTATCTCGGTTTTATTTCGCGCCGTAATACTCGGTATAAACTTTTAATATTCCTCCCGTACATATAATGTGTTTAAGTCACCTTTAAAGGCGTATATTTGAAGAAATAAAACTGTAATAATTATTTTTACGTCCAAGACTAAACGAGAAATACAACATGAAAAATATAATATTAACTACAAAAATAACATTATAATTATTTTCTTTGCTCTAACCTCCAGACGTCCAGATCTTAATACCTTCAAAAGGTATAATACAGTGAGATTTCCAGCCCTCGGGCTTATAATAATCAAATTGAGGTCAAATATAAAAGGCTGGTTCAAGTCAATCCACTTAGCTTTCTCGTGCTTGATCTACTTAGATAATGTTTTTCTTTGTTATATTATATTATTATAAAATTAAGTTTAAAGTTGAGATTTGAAGGAAAAGATTTAGTGACCAAGATTTTAATGGGATGGCTATGTCCAGCAGTAGAAGAATGTAGACTGATGGTGATGTAGCTTTATAAGGAAATGCTTAGGTGGTTTGGGCATACGTAGAGAGGGTGGATGCAGACGGTTAACGAACAATTTTGCCATTACGAAAGCCATTACGAAATTATAAAACTTTCCTTCTTAGTCCTCCATAAAACGCAGAGCCGCACGTGCACCAAGGGAAGACTACTGAAAAAGTGTCAGTTCGCCGATCACAGTTGCGCCATTCCCTCCAAAAATACATAGTAATACTAGCTAAACTAGCGGTAAAGAATTGAGTTATCGACATGGGTGTTTTTGCATCGTACGTCACCTGGAGCGAACTCATAGATGGCGTTGCTAACTCAAAATGGGGATTTTTCGTATAATGCCGGTTTGATTATCAGTGTGCGATATCATTTTTTAAGGAAACGCGCACTGACATGATATTAAATGTTTAAAACGGGTATTGTAGCGCGAAGATCAGTCAGCTCGCGACCACGACACATGTAACTGTGTCGAAACGTCGGGCAAACAACGGAGGTAAGCTGAATGCTTATCTTTGGTTAATCTTCGCGCTATAATACCCGTTTTAAACTTTTAATTTTACATATGTATGCTGGTGATGTAATAGTTTGCCCCAGAAGTGCGTAACATCGACCAGAGTGGTGATGATAAAAGTAGAGTGAAAAATTCTCAAAACCGGAAATAAAAAAATATTAATGTTAAAGCAAAGAGTCAGGATGGATGGATGTCAGGACATGACAAAGGAAGATCTGTAATTTGTGAAGTAGAAGATGACAGGAGATGTAGAAGACAGGCGTGAAGTATGTAAGAAAACTTGTTATAGAAGATGAGCTAGATATGTGAAATGTTACTGTTTCGTTCTCTTTACTCATTCATACTCCTCCTCCACCTCCTGATATCGAAGGAGGCCGATGTCTTGAGCACCCGTAACCGTGGAACACGTATGAATGTTGGTTGGACAGGAAGGAACGCATGTGAAAGAAGATTTACCAGGATCGTGTCCCGTGTAGACCTATTTAAAAATTGGTTCAGTTCCCAAAATGCGGCGTCCTTGAGAAAGCGTTTCGGTCGGTTCTTTTTTCTTTAAACTTATTGTATATCGCCTCTTCTTGACATGCGTCCCAGACCTTAAAGTTGCTGACACGCTGGCAAGCATTATTTTTGGAAGTAGTTTTGCGGTTTTTGATTTATGACTGTTGTTGGAACGCCGCAACCAACCTAGCGCCTACAATGGGCGCATAGCAAAGTGACACAATTGCTCCGCGTCATCTCCTAGTTTTAGTATCATTTTTATGTTTAAGTACCCTACGCACTCATTGTAAAGCACTGGAACATTACACATCACATTTCACCACTGCATTTTTATTCAAATCTTTTGATTCTACTTGGGGATTCTGCACTGAACCAGAAGGAATACGACCAAACAACTGTCATGAAAATTATGACTATATACATATAATGTTTTGTTCCTGCACGTCATTCCCGATTCTAAGAAAAACCTCCAGACCTACGAAATGAAAAGGTAAATTTACATATATTTTCTCTTTTGTAAGTAAATAAACACAAGCACTTTTCGCGGAAACCTGAAGTTGTTTGTGTCAACATAGGACAAACACGTGTAGTACTTACTTAAAATAGATACCAATAGAATGTTTTATCCAAATTCGTACAATTTGCTATACTATGTGAAATGTGTTGGTTATTTTTTCACGGAGAAACTACTGAACTGACCGCCTTTTACGAAACTTGGATGGCGTCATGGCCGTTTTCTAGAGGGGTAGGCAGACATCCGTATTCATTCCATACCGGATCTGAGCAAGAAAATAACTGATGTTTTTTAAAATTATTTTGTAAAACTCATTTTTTTTGGATTGTAAATAATGTAAGTCTATTCACTTGCTACGAATTACTAAACCCTTGCTTAAACGATCCAAGTAAATCTTTCCATGAAAATCCTGCAAAACCTTAATTTTATTTTTACCCTTTACATCTAATAAGTTCAAAGTGAGAAGGAAAAAAATCAGCTCTGATTAATAAGAAGCAAAAGGTTACTTACCTTGAGATTAAAAATAAAAAAATCTTAATTAAGAAAATACAGCTAAATTCATCATGGTCCCGTCTTAAGTTAATTGGATTGTGAAATATGGAGTAAGTATTTTTGTTTTCAGTAATCTCTGAAGTTTACGACAGTTTCCACCGTGAATATTCGTTTTCGTTTTTCTTAAATTTTCTTGGAGAAATACATCATTTCGTTCTTTTGGGGGATAGCAGTGAGCTGAAGATTTTTAATACACTATGAACAAGCGATTGTCAACCATCCTGCCTGTTAAGCAGCAATGTGGTCTACGTTGGAGCACACTTATTCATTAATTAGGTACCTAATTACCCCAGTAAATTGAACATCTCCATACTTCGCAGGAAACACAAACTCCGGCAAATCATTGTATTGTATATATCCTGGCGGGTCGAACTACACGGCACGCGTAGTTTAAATTTTTTAAATAAATTACACAGATACCTGTCGAAAATTAGCACCCATGCTATTTTTCTCAAAATTTATTCAAAGCACGCAATTTCTTTGTTTGCATAAAATTCACTTCAATGCTTTTTTTCCAAAGCGAGCCGAAGGCACTTGTTAAGCAAATGCCCACAGTTCACTGAGCCTATTTAATCCAACGTGATTGCTGTTATAGCGTACAAACACCTAGTGGTATACTGGTGTTGTTTTATGACGTGATTTGTGTGTTTTGTGCCCGAATGTTGTCTTTCAAAAAGGTTTTTGTCTCTACGATCCTACGATAACAAGTCTTGAGCCCACAACCTCATAATTACAGACCCACGTAACTACCAACACCCGCTCCCAAAAATCATACAACACCCATATCCAACAAAAACACGAAAACATTTTGTCGCCAACAACAGAAAACCTGCATACAGCAAAAATGTATTCAGCTTTGGAACATGCAAATCCCCGTACACCTCTCAGACGGCTGCAGGTCGGCGGCGAGGCCGTCACGCGACGACAACGTGCAAATCACGTCGCGAATCCGACGACAGTTTAGGGAAGCGTTCGGGGTAACAATTTGAGCATTCCTCGTCCTTGTACTTATCTGTGTATCCCGCAATGCGGAGGGAACTCAGAGATCAGAATTTTTTAAATTTGTATTTGTCTGATAAGGTAAGTTACCTTATGTACTTTTTTTAAGGAAACGCGCACTGACATGATATTACTGACTGACAGTTAGCGCGCGACCACGACACATGTAACTGTGTCGAAACGTCGTCGGGCAAACAACGAAGGTAAGCTGAATGCTTATCTTTGATTAATCTTCGCGCTATAATACCCATTTTAAACATTTAATATCCTTTGTACTAAAATTGGACGGCTCTTGTTTCGACGTCTATCGTGTGGAACTTAAGTTATATTTTAATTTTAGTTAAATAAAACGTTGAGTCAAGGCTAGAGGTTTTACTTTTAAAAACTTTAGGTTCAGTCAGATTTCAGTAGACTTCAAATCATTCAAACTGTCATATTTAAAACTCGTATCATGCAATGGTTGATAAAGACTGGAATGTCACATTGACAGTAATGATAGAGATCGATACACATGTTTTTTTTTTCTTGGCTCTTATGTTCTTTTAAAGCCGACAATTCTGCCACTCGAGTTATAGTATAGTCATAGTCTAAAGTCGTCAATAGTCATAGTTGTGTCAAAGACACATTAAAATGTGAGGGTGGACCATCACACTTCAATGCTGCGTGGAACATTATACGGGAATAACAAATTGATCAAATAGAAGTCCTCTCCTTGGTAGTTTTTTTGTGGTAGTGAATTAGGAATTACAGTATACTCGATCTGTATCGTCAGGTTCTTAGACCAAACAAAACTACACTTGCAAGCAACGTAACGCCTTCTTGTTGTCTCTTTTCCACAAAATGTATAGAAAATTATGTTCTTCTTGATTTTGCAGTAAAAGTCACAGTTCCGAACTACATATACAGAAACAAAGAAAAAGAAACAGAACAGAGAAATAGTGTCCCCTGCTCTTTCAGACATGAAAAATGATGTACTTCTGGATCCAAACTGTAACTTTTACTACTAATTTGACAGTTTGGATCCAAATTTTCGATAGAAGAAGAAGATATTTTTTCTTACTCTTTCAATCATATTTTTTTTGTATCGTTGTCTCGTTTTATTCTAAACGTCAGTTTTGAATTACAAATCTAGTTGTTTTTGGTCTGACGTCAGGGCATATAGCCATTGAGAAGGACCCAAGTTCTGACAGGCACATATGCCACACAATACTCCGCTTCTCTGTCAGTGCAGTCGAAACAAAAGATCAAAGAAGTTTTTACACGAAAACACTTTTAGGAGTCTCCCCGGTATCTGAAGAAAGTTGAGAAAAATACACGAAAAAGTATTTTTCGGATGGCAAGTTTTGGGATGGTATTTCGCAAGATCCGCTGTAGGCACTCTAGCATTGT
Organism: Conopomorpha cramerella; assembly: GCA_012932125.1. Taxonomy (NCBI): domain Eukaryota; kingdom Metazoa; phylum Arthropoda; class Insecta; order Lepidoptera; family Gracillariidae; genus Conopomorpha; species Conopomorpha cramerella. The sequence goes on from SJJU01014670.1 coordinate 9,901, forward strand.
TTGTTCAAACACCAAAATTTACTTTTCTTAGTCAGTTATACAACAGTTACAGTTGCGCCACCTGATATATTTTTCCTAGGTCTTGGAAGTCATTAGAAGATCCAATTTTTTAACTGCATGATTTTTTTTTGTCTGAATAAAAACTTATCCTTCTTAAATTATGTGGCCTGCATCATGGGTAAAAAAATAAAAAATTAAAAGTGGTCTAAAGTCAAAACTGCGTTCGTACGTACTAGTTGTACCTTTGTCAATAATTTAGAATGAAAAATCTGTAGATGGGACGGCTAAAAAAAATTCGTATGTTTCGATGTAGTATTACATCACTATGCAGCTAAGGGTTAAATATCAACAAAATGAAAAATGGTGCCCATTTTTCTGAGAAAAAAAAACCTGATTGGTTTGAAATTCTTTGAGAGGATAAGCACCTTTGAAAATACTTTTTTTAATACATGATGCATGGTTTAGTTTTGAAGATCTCAAAATATACAATCAAATTGTAGATTAATCAAGCATACGTCAGTCTTGGTATTTGTCAGTTCGGGGTTACTTAGCTTTTATAAGCTTTGGAGATTACAATACTTTTTGTGTATTTCCGAATGCTCTGTGGAAAATATTACTCACGCACCTCTGAATTGTTTATGAATTTTCCTCTGTTTTTTTTTTATTTTTGGACGAATAAAGTATATAATATTTTACTCCATATTCCTCTTAGCGCCCTATACCTTTGAGGTTTCAAATATTTAACTGTCAGGTGCCAAT
>SJJU01014671.1:0-13842 GCA_012932125.1 Conopomorpha cramerella
CTATAATAATAATAATAAAGTTCGTGATCAAAGCATCGTTGTTTTGATTGTGGGCTGTCTGAAATTTTTCTTTTCCCAGTAGCACTACAAATCTCGCAATTTATAGCCAGTGCCTACGAATTTCAGTTATCAGGGTCTCCTGGAATGCCATGTTCATCATTAGTTTTTTAAAACTGATGAAACTGAAGCTTGAATGGGGCAAAAATCAGAAGTGTTCTAAACTATTATTCTATTTATAGGTGTAATTTCCATGAGTGAGAAAAAGAATCGATGCGGCGAATGTTTACAATAGCCCTTCCCTGAACCACAATCTAAGACTTACTAGATCTGGGGGCCAATTTTGCTTCTCTCTCGTAGTTACATCGCTCTGGCATCGTAGCTATATTGCTGTTTTAATACGGACGATAGTGATACGAAAGTAACGAAATCAGCTTATCACATCGAATTGCGCTACGATGCCAGAGCCAATGCTACTACCAGAGTATAGTAGACATAAGCCCCTGGACCCCTAATTGCGATAAAGGATACCGTTTAGTGTTTCAAGCATTTATTCTAGGGATCAGCTGTCTCGGTACTACTAGTTAACGGTGTTGTTTTTATCAATAGGACGCTAGCTGTACCAATTTTTAAAATAGCTCATAAGCAGGTCAATAGGCTGGAAACATCCATCTCCGCTGCCTGAGGACAGTCATCGGCCTATCACATTTTTTTAACGAGATGGCTCAATCACATATACGTATATGTGACGGCCGTTAATATACAAAAACTTGTCAAAATCACTTCCTTTTAGCCATTAGGTATTTAGATCGACTGTCACGAACGGTAAAAACTCTCTTTTCGCCTTGGACTCTAAAAAAATATACCCTTTCATCGTGGCTATGCTACCAACCTGATTTGCCACAGAAACCGCTCGAAAATGATTTCATTGATAGTGATTCGCTCCTAGACTTTAAGTCCTTAGTAGTTTAAATGAAACACCACAAATATTTAATCATCATTTTATTAATTTTCCAGCTTATGTACATGGTTGCGCTCCTCCCCTGTTACAATATAAACATGTACCAACATCACTACACGACTTTTCGCCGCTATTTCGTATGAATTTCAAAACAGCTGAACAGCTAAAGCCCCCTTACAAATAACATTATTATACAACGTACAATTTACTCAGCGTTTCCCTTCTTTCCTTTTCTAACGTTGGACATTTCATTCAAAAAGAAAATTAGGTATACTGGGTGGCTCATTCAAATCTCTCTTTTTATCTCTTTATAGGTTTTTATCAAAATCGGTGACATGGTTCCTAAGAACAAATCGTGGTATGTGCTATAGTTTCAGACTTTCCCATACTGACCGATTTGAATGAGCCACCCTGTACAGGATCATGATTACCCTTGTTATTTAAGTAAGGGTAATACTGCAATGTGGGGTTTCTTTTGAGAGTTGTTCGTTTCTAGTTCTGTCAAAAAAATGTTAAAAATCACGTAAAGATGTCAAGAATTCAAGACAAATCTCAACAGGTTAGTGCCAAATGACAAGATTGTTTATTAGTAAATGTTAATAAAATAAAAAAATATTAGCTTACTGCAAATGGAACCACCATGGTGAAAGTTGTAAATTACTATTCACAAGATCGGGGTCTGGAATCTATTTCGGCTTCCGAGGTGGGTTAGTATGGGGATTATTTCTACCTACGCATTTACACAGACAACGCTCTGAAACGTTGACGAAAAATATTTTTTTCTTTGTGACGAAATAAGAATATAGAAAGATTTTCAAAATTCACCGCCCACTGTGGGTAAAGTAAGGAATTTTGTTCTAAAAATCCCCACCCTCACTTTAGCGAGCGATATCACAGTAGTTCCAATAATATCCTGTGTTAAAAACAATAAAACTCTTATTTCCATTTACGAACACTGAATTAAACTCGTTCTTATTGTTGTTGGTATTGCACCAAACTCTGAGAAGTTTTTACTTAACCTCAGTAGTTTACTGAACTACTGGGACTGGATTCCCATTAGTTCTCACCTTAAACAACATGTTTTAAAATTCATACAAAAAGGGCGAAAATGTTTAAAAAATTACTTAACCAGTCATAATTAAGTCGAGTATGTAGCTTACACGATACACACGGTTAAGTATGTCATAATTATTTTTAGTATAAAATGTCCGCATTACATTTAACTATGTATTTATTCTGGCAGCTTTATTTTCAATAACGTTGACACAAAAAAATAAATAAATAAAAGAAAATAAAAATTAGATCACAAAAAATATATTTCGTTACAAACCATCCTATTTACATTCATCGAGATGACTACGAAAAAAAAAGGCAAAAAATTGTTTTTTTCTAAAATAATAATAATTAGTTTTCATTTTAATTAATTAATTAATAATACTACAACACATGGTAACCTAAACTAGCGACACAGGCTACACAAAGGCGTTTTTTTATATAATAATAATAATAATAATTTAATCAAATAGTACACAAAGAGGAGGAATATTAAATATATTTTTTTATACATTTGTTACATAAAGTTCTCCTAAATAAAACGCACCACACAAAACATTAGCAAAAATAATACGTATTTTATTAAATCAGCAAAAATTGACAAAAAAAAACAGCACAAGATGTGACACGTTGGTTTATTTTTATTTTTGTCAAATTAGTATTTTATTAGTTATAGTTAATTTTACTTTATGGTGCAATTATCTATTTTTTCGTATTTATTTGTTCTAAAATACAATAATTTCCTATATTCGCATCACACCCAGTCGTAAAGAAGCGAAACATTACTAAAGAAAAAAAACAATAATTAATAATTTAAATAAGAAATTAAGTCGTAACCTTCGGTGGAAGATAAAACACCCATTTAATTACATAAATACAGTTATAAAACATTCAAAATAAATAATTAATTACTTATCTTTGACATAAATTGAGACCAATACAAAATAATCTATTTTTTTATATCAAACTAAAATTTGGTTAGATCAGTGAGTTATTTTTATTCGTTCATTTTTATTTTTTACAAAAACAAAACTCCTATTATATCATATAATCGCGACCTGTACCCGAACTGAGAGTGATAAAAAAAACACAATGGCCGATTTTCTTTTAACTGGCAGCCATTTTGTATTTCATTGTACTTTTAGGTACAGATAGCCTTAAGCATAAAATAGGTACATTATATAATAATAGTCGTACGTTTGTATAATTATATCACTAAGTTTAATCACTTCCTACTTTAAAGTATCGAAGTAAGTATATTAAAAACTACATTTTAATAATTATGTCAGCCATTTTGAAACGTATAAAAAAAATATATAATACAATAAAAAAAATGTGGAAATGTGATTTTAAATGCATCTGTCTCCAGATTTCATTTAAGAACGTAGCACAGCACCAGTTTTATTTATACAGAGTGATTTTCATCGTAATAAACATTCCTAAAACATTATACAGGATGTTCTATTTAGAAAACCATAATATAAAATATTCAGTTAGGAGACAAAATACTGTTGTTTAGTCATTCCTATAAATGGATGCAAATTAAAAGAATTTTGTTCGTGTTTAAATATATTTTCCGAACGCTTAAACAACCTAATCTTAATTTCGTTTATGTTGTCGGCTTATGAATTGAAATAATAACAAAAATAAAAAGGATTTTTTTTTGTGTAAAATTCAGCCTAAGGACATAACTTATGCAGGCTTAGCTTAGCCTTAACCTTGGCTCTCATTGTATTTCGAACCAAAAATTATTTGGCTAAAATTACTCCAGTTTTAGATTTATTCATTGTTATTCGAGGCGCAGCCATACACTGTATAATTAATAATAATTAGGCTCATAAATAGTGCCTAAACAGTGAAACAATTACAAATTTATCGCCTTCGTTGATTGCCATCATAGACGAAAGCAGAAGGCCTGATAACTAGTGAAAAAAATCGTCGTCTCCGCCTACCCCACCGTGGGGCAAGCATACTTATGTACTTTTGACAGACAGGTAGTTTATTTTTCCTCCATTTATTTGAGATCAGAACAATTCCATGGAAAATAACGTGCAAAAAATACTACCAAAAAGGTAGTTATTTTTTTCAACGAAAAGGTAGATAGATAGGTACTTAATTCGTGTAAGTCTCGTTTGTTCTATAAAACCTGTAGTCATTGAATAACATTAGTTTGTTCGTTCTTATAATTCTTTCGGAAAAGTGGGACAGGGAAATTTCTTCCATAGAACAAATGGTGTGCGTCAGAATGAATGTACAAAGTGATAGATCACTGTTAAAAAAAAGTACTACTACATTTACTAAAATGTAATTTGGCTCGACGATAAAATAGAAGACCAAATTTACAGAAAGTAAGCATACTCTAGTGCGAGTCATATTCCATGAAAACGAACAAACGAAATTTTTTACAGTCTGGTACATATTTGAGGTATATAAAAGCAAATCCGGCAATCTCCACTTTTTGGGAAAACAAATTTTGAGCTACTAAAAAATGTTAACTCAATATTGTGTATATACGCGAATATAATCAAAGACAAGCTCGAGCTTACCTTTGTTATTTTACTCGACATTTCGACGTAGTTGCATGCGTCGTGCTCACGAGTGGACTGAATGAATACCCGGTGAACAATATTGAGTTATAATGTCTGTGGGCGTTTCATTAAAAAATGTACTAAGAAATTTACCTAGTATTTGACGGAAATTGTCGGATCACAAAAATGGAAACATGCGACAGAAAATAACCGCCGAATGCGGCAAAATACAGTATTACATCTGTGTAGAATAAATTAGCTTCTTTGAAACTTAGCCGAAGTGGAGATTTCCGGGTTTGGTTTTAAATCCTTAATTTAATAATCTATGTCAGTATTTATTTGTCCTCATTTAATATTTCTGTGTAAAAACGTACAAAATTGTGTTCTAATTGGTAATTTGTATTATAAAATGTTGTGCTTCTCAAAACCTAGGCCGGTTTGCTCGTGGAATGATCTATCAGTCTATGTTTACCCCACTGCGCGGTGAAAGTGGTGAAATACACAATAGAATTGTACATATACGTATGTACAAATGTGTATACCTATTATAGGTAATTTATATTGTTTTAATTTCAGTACATTTTCAAAGAAAAATGTAATTATTTAACTTAGCCAGTTATGGCATTCGTGGTTCAAACGACAAAATATGGCTACAATGGATTTTTATTGTATCAACAGCTATTCCAACATATTATTACCCTAAAAACTCCATCTAGTTTGAAATCTAGGAAAGCCTGTCCAAGATTTAACCTAAGCAAGGATTTTAGATAGTTTAGGGTAAAGTTTCGAAAATTCGCTTCCCCGATTTTACCCTAAAGCGAGTTCTTTGGGGTAACAGGTCGGAATAACCGGCTATCGAGGGTAAAATAACAGGGCGAGTTAAGGTTTAGTCAGCCATAATAATTAAACTACCTAAACAGTCGGATTTTTTATTAGCTAGTTTTTTTTGTGTCAGAACTGCGAGTGTCCGTTGACAGACAGTTTCTCGTTCCTACTGCTGTCATTAATGTCAGATTTACTAGGAGTAACATCATGCTACAATTTCAGAAGTAGGAGCCAATAATTGTCAAAAGTGGGTGACAAATGACACATTTTTACTAAATTTCTATATTAATAACTCGCATATTAGAAAGAGTTACGTCATTTCATAATTTTTGTGCGTAAATACAGAGTTGACAACCACACTTGCTAGTTGGTGCCCAGTTATTTTGGTTAAATTTGGGTTCAAATAATACAATAACGTAACAGTACAAGTGTCTTTTATCGTCACTGTTATGAAGAAATAATATACCACTTGAAAAAAAATACCAACAGAAATTCCGCAACCAAATGTATATCTTGCGTCGAAGCGCTTACGGTCTAGTTTGGCTATTTATGTGTATATACATTATTACTAATCAAAGTGTACTCTGGAAGACTATAAAGTCCGCAACTATAGCATGTAAAAGAAGTTTCTAGAAGCAAATAATTCTGTAATACACTATAAATTGATTGATTGATTGACTTACGATTCGCTTTCTTTTTTTTTTTTGTTTTGTTTTGATAAAAGCTCACATCAATAGACTTGCAATCCAAAACTGACGTTTAGAATAAAACGGGACTGAAAGAGGACTGGGGACGGGACTGAATAATACAGGAGTGAAAGAGTAAGAAAAAAATATCTTCTGTCTCTTACTGCGTATCGGGCAGTGGCGTGCACACCATACAGGCAAAAAGACACTGCCTGCCTTAGTATTTTGGCTACCCGACCTAATAATAGTTATTGCTAGATCGTTTTTTGTTGTACTCACGACACAGGCTAACGAAGGTCCTGTGTTTTGTGGGTGAGTAGATAGGTAGATACCTATATTTCGTAAAGACAAGTTATCTATACATAGTTGTCAATCCGTGGAGATTACTGCCTACCTTGTCGTAAAAGCCAGAGCACGCCACTGGTATCGGGTAACCCAACTGTCAAGTTGGGTTACCCGATACCAGTGGCCCGGGATAAAGTGACAGTTTGAATCCAGAAGTACATCATTTTCCATACATTTTGGTAGAACAGAGACAGTCTGTGGACAGGGCTTGCAAGTCTAGTTTTTTTTTTAGTCTGAGGATAAAAGAGAGAAGGTTTTCACATCTCGACTTTATGGCTCATTTAGACAATTCCATTTCCTTGATTTTTGTACTAAACAAGCGTTTGACCACCATCCTGCCTGGTGTTAAGCAGCGATGTGGTCTACGATAGAGCACACTTGTTCATTAGGCACCTGTTCACCCCAGTGACTTGATGATTATAATATAATGCATTTCACCGTATTGTCTTCATAGTAAAAGTTGTTCATATTGACGAGCCCAACAACGTTTCTATAAGAACATTGCTCGGTGTTATTTTACTCGTAATCTCCTTTCGATATATAATTAAATGCATCAGATATAGATAATGAAATTGATGGTGGTAATTTCTTGCGTGGTGTTATTAAACGTTATTGATAATGCCACTTTCAATTATTGCTCTTCCATATTCAAGAAAGTGAACTCGTCTAAATGAGCCTTTAATTCTTATTAATATTTTAACAGTTAAGTTATCAGTCACATCAGACCAGTGAAATTGTAAGACTAACTTTATGAACAGGTAATAGAGTACAAAATCAGTTGAAAAGAAATTCACCGGTTGGATCCTAAGTTAAGGGATTGATTTAAGAGACACATTTCTTATGCAAAAAATTTTATGTATGTACTATTTTTGTTTAAATAATAATTCTGTGGTTTTCGTTTTCTATTTTATTTAACATTTGATAGTTAGTCCATTTATTCGCTCCGAATATTTGTGTCCAAGGGTTTTAGGTTAAAAATGACGTAGAAGGCATCATATCATATTAAAAGTTTAGTTAAAAAATAATTGTAAGCGCGTGAGAGTAGATTAATATTGGTACATTTATTTACTATTGTTGCTGCTTTCACATCTTTATTATGACCCTTTATCACAGTGTATAAATGAGTATGAATTTAAAACGGGTATTATAACGCGAAAATTAACCGTGACGTGGTCAAATAGTGACATTTTCGTTCATTGTTAACCACACCACGGAAACGATACCGCTAAGACCAAGCTACACGGGTAATCGTAATAAGTATTACTGATTTGAAAGATAACTTGAATTCTCGACCATCTCTCGGCCCAGAGCTCAGGTTATGTTGTCAGTTTTCTGCTATTGTATTGAACATCCAATATTACTTGGCCTTGGGGGGGAATCGCTTTGGTGGTGTGGTGAACAAAGAGCAGACTTTTTGAGGGTAGTTCCTGATTCGCAGCCAACGAGCGAACGACGCCGCCGCCGTACTCCAGTCAGCTCGCGACCACGACACATGTAACTAAACGTCGGGCAAACAACGAAGGTAAGCTGAATGCTTATCTGAGTTATCATATGTCAAAAAACTATGTTCCATTTATAATTGAGGGTTATGAGTATTCGTTTAATATATAACCAAAAGGAATATGGATGATGTATGTGGCCGGGTGAGTAGAGGTCGCCCCAGAAGGACACATGAAAATACATCGACCAGACTGGTGATGTCATGGCGGAAGGTGGCGTGGAAAGTGCTCGAAACGGGAAATCATGCATGTAGATGTAGCGAAAGAGGTTTATCAGGACCGTGACATATTTTGGATCTGCAATCTCTGCCTACCCTAATGGGAGACAAGCGTGAAGTAGGTCTACCAGGGTCTGAGGGCAAAGAGGGAAAAAAGAAATTGACCCTAGCAACACTGGAGGAAATCGTAGTAAAACTTTTAGATACTTCGCGGTTCACCAACAAAAAACGATTTCTCTAAATTTCAGTTGACATGGTCATTTTTTCGTTGCCATATGAAAATCGCTCTTAATAGAGAGGCCCATAATAGAGAGGAGTGGAAGTCCTAACTGCTGGGCAAAGGTACTCTCTAGCGAGCTCTAGAGAGTACAGTAGAGCTATCTCTACCAGGATCTGGTTAGTTTGAAAAATAACGATTTACCTTGTTTTTTATTTAGTCCGGTTTGTTTCCAACTGCATGCATATAGATGCACATTATTTCGTAGCATATAAATGGACTAACGTTATCAAAGGAAACACAGCATATTTACCTCCTACATATACATACGTATATAATGATGCGGTAAAGCAACAACATACAATCGCTTAACCTTTTCACCGCCAATGTCTCAATAAATAACACACGTTTTACACAAGTGATTTTGACACTTATGACTATAGGCGCAGAATTCAAAATCTTGAAACCAAAATCTAATCTTCCGGCGGACAAAAGGTCATGACTCGCCTGCCAAGCGTGGCGATTGTTGGCATTTCTCCCCCCATTTCCCCCCTAGAAATCATTAGGGGAGGCCTTCGTCCAGCAGTAGCCTATTTGTGGCTGATGACGATGGCCAAAAGGTTAAACTGTAACACATATTACATACATTCAGTATACTTAACGCTACGTAAATACATTTATATCGTACGTATTCAATAATACCAATAAATAGTATATTATATAATAAGTATAAAATTAAAAAAAAACACAACTGTGTCTCAACAGGATCAAAACTTTTTCGTGTCGACCATCATTTTTTTTTTCAAGCACTTCTTTAGTTTTAAACTTTTTTTAAAAACAAGAACTTTACTGGCCAGTTCAAAAAAAAAACATATACTTAAAAATTATAAACGGCCAGTGCGTTGATGTAAAAAGTTTAAAACGAAAGAGTACCGTTTACTTTTACGTCCTCGTTCGTCGTTGTAACTTTACGTTTTTTTTTTACATATTACAATAATAATAATAATAATATTTTGTAAATTGGCAACACAGTACAGTGTTGCCAGCTAAGTTACTCGCATCGGGCGATTAATGATATCGTTATTTATTTATCGGCTATTATTCATTAAATATTTATCATAAAAAAGTTTATGTCTTATACCACGATCCTTATAAGATTGAAGCCTTTTTATATTTCCCTTTCGTATTTAATATCGACAGATATTAATATAATCCAACATTAAGTTAGGGATTTACATCTCAGTACCAATTTAAAGTAATTATTGAACCAAAAATTATACCTCACTACAAAAACCCTTTTGTAAGAATTATACAACCGGCCGAACGGACCATAGACAACATTATATAACCATAGAGCATGATTTTTAAAGCTCAAACTTTCGATTCGAAATAATCTTGATTATGCTCTGTCAGATAGTACAAGTTTAAAACGTCGTGGTCATGCCACAGACTAGTATGTGTAATATCGACAAGGCAGAGACAAAAGCTACACAAATCTATACCATAGACAAATACAGAGTGTAAAAAGTCCCCATGCAAATGATCTTAGAAACGTTATTGGGCTCGTCAAATAGGAATAACTTTCACTATGACGAAAATGCGGGTAAATGATAAAAAAATCTAATCCCATACAAATTGTCAATGTCATTTGTCTAGGCATTTAGATTAGGGAAGTCAAAAAAAAATCGTATGTATGCATTGCAATGCAGCGCATATATATTTTTTTCTTCTTATTTCTATACCGTCTTTAGTTTAATAACTATGTGGGATCCAAGACAGAAGGCTAGGCCCCCCCCCGGGATCTAGCCCAGTCGTCACTGATTGAGCTCTTGTCTATTCTGGATGCCGCTGTAGATCCTGGCTCTAACAGGAATCACAGTGGTGGGAAAGTGGGTGGGAATATCCCGGATTAAATTTGTCTAGGCAACATTTTGTATGGAAATGAAAACACTTCCCCGCATTGTTGTCATACTAAAAGTTGTTCATAATGACGAGCCCAACAACGTTTCTAAGACCATTGTTCGGGGTCCATTTACACGCAGCATAGTCTATGGTCGCGATTTACCTCCTTAGGCCAGTAAAAGAAATTAATTCGAACCGGGGACGATTACTTTTGTTTTAGTCATAAATGACGTTCATCAAGCTTTGTGTTATGCTACTGTATATCTGTATGTTATAACACTTATAACGATGAAATAAGGAAATTTTGAATTTTTTTTGAAAAGTCTATGGTCGTGATTATTTTTTCTTCTCATCTCACAGGTCCTCGTGGCATAGACGCGAGTGCTTCCGTCCATGATTCGTCTATACAATTAGGGTTACATATTAGAATACTTGATTAGCACCGGAACAAATGTTGCCGGAGCTCTATTGTGACTAGTATCGCGTGTGTGTGTGTGTATGGATGAAAGCCGCTTGCGACGTTGGCTTTACCGGCGGGCAAACTCCGCTTTCATTGCTGGAAAAAGTACAAAAAAAAATAATTAAAATCCGAGGTAGGCAGAGGCACTTGCTTGTTCACGCGCGCGTATTTAACCCAACGTGACAGGGGGTGAGCCCATCGCCGTTACAGGGTTCACACACCTTATGGTGTGCGGGTTTCATCACGATGTTGTCCTTCACCGTACGAGCGTTGCGTTGCGTGCATAGGCTCTGAAAAAGAGTCCAATTGGTACACGTCCAGTAGCCGGAACCTCCCGGTGACAAATCAAGTATCCGACCAACTGGACCACAGACGCTGTCCTTAAAAAAAATCATGGATATCATTGGGAGAGGCCCTCGTCCTACAGTGGCTAATCTACTATATAAAAATAAGTCGGGTTTTCCTCCCTGACGCTATAACTCCAGAACGCAAGAACCGATTTCCACGATTTTGCATTCGTTGGAAAGGTCTCGGGCTCCGTGAGGTTTGTAGCAAAGAAAATTCAGGAAAAAATTCAACAGAAAAGCGGGAAAACGAAACGAAGCCATCTGGTGGCGAAACGGAGTTCGCCGGGTTTGCTAGTTGTATATGTATAACCCCCCACCGCAAAAAGAGAAGTGTTGTAAATGATATAAATGATAAATATAATATAAATATAAATATTTTTACAACAACACACACATTGCCTTCATCCCATGTTAAGTAGCTAAAGAACTTGTGTTATGGAAATCAGACAACGAAATATACTTACTTAAATACTTTATTTTTTTCTAAATACATACTTATATAAATAAAACACCCAGACACATCCAACAAGTAATTAAAAGCTCATCACCTAAATACCTGCCAGCGGTGGGAATCGAACCCACGGCCCAATGGAGCAGAGGCAGACATGCTGACCACTACACCAACGGGCCCGATAATGATATAAATCTTACCGTCAAGTATATCCGCTTTCATCTCGTGTATCTGTGCGCGCATTTCCCTCAACACCTCTTGCTTGAAGGCTTCCCACTCGGATGACGTCACACATATCGACTGCTCCGTTCCGTTCACTTGCTGCGGGAATGAAAAGTGAATGAATAAATATGCCGAGACAGTTTTACACACGGTCACCTGACCCCAAACTAGGATACCCTGTACTATGGGTGCCAGAGACTGATACACATACGTAAATACTTCTAAATACATACATCTATATATATAAAAGAAAGTCGTGTTAGTTACTCCACTTACAACTCGAGAAAGGCTGAACCGATTTGGTTGAAAATAGGTGGGGAGGTAGCTTAGAACCGGTAGACGGACATAGGATACTTTTCACCCCGATCCTGTTGGTCGCGTCGCTATATAGAGGGTGTTATATTTTGTATGAAATACTGAAACTACGCGAATGAAATCGCGGGGCGTCCACTAGTATATAAATAAAACACCCAGACGCACACAACAAATGCCTCAGCTCATCACTAAAGCATTATGTTCGCGGCGGGAAACGAACCCGCGACCGTCGTCTTAGAGGCAGATGTCCTGACCACTAGTCCATGCCGGCCGTCAAAATGTATGCCATTTTTTTTGCCATAAATACATACATTGCTTAGGGAATAAAGTATAAATCATAACGTTATTTTTAACCGACTTAAAAAAAGGACGAGGTTCTCAATTCGTCTGTATTATTTTATGTTTGTTAGCTCAGAACTTTCGTCTGGGTGAACGGATTTGGATGTTTTTTTTTTATTTGAAAGCTGGTGCTTCCCGTTTGGTCCCATATAAATTTGGTTCAGTTCCGACAATGGCATCCATGAGAAAACCACATATGTAAAAATTTTACTGGTTGACGTCGGTTCCTTTTTCTTTAAATTATGTTATTTACAGGCATGGGGAATTAGTTAGGAGACCAATCCAGAAGATTAGATTTGATTTAAATAAATTATATTTTTTTTTAGAGCTAAAAATGTTCTTGATCCCTAGACACTTTTGATGCGTGTATGTAAATATGTGAAGTTAGTAATTTAGTTATATGTACATACATACACTTCACGCCTGTCCCCCAGAGGGGTAGGCGGACACTACAGATCTCCATTTGTCACGGGCTCCTGACGAATGAGAGTCCTTATAGTCGGCGTCAGCTAAGAAGCAAATTCTGACACATTGATAAATCCATGAACAATTTTTAGAATGGATGTGACTGACAACCAAATTTATGGCGATGACATTTGTATCTCAGCGTTGCACATCCTATTGCTTCTTAGCTCGTTGTCATCAATTAGTAGAGATGTGATTTTTTTTGTTCATGAATCGAAGTTTCGATTATACAGTTATATGTAAAATAAATATAATAAGCTCTACAGCACGTATTATGAACGGCTAACAAATAGGTTTCATCTTGTCGTAACCTTAAATTCATTGTCTGTTGCTCATAAAATATTTATGACGACTATAATTGATGGTACCAAAACATCACTCATAAATCGATTCTAAAATAAATCGAATCTTTCCAATATTGTACAACACTATCAGTCCAGATCACGCACGTCAATCGACCTGTCAAAATTTGCTTCTTACGTGACGCCGACTATAGTTATGTACTCTCCAAATAACAATATTATGTAAGGACATACCTTGAGTATTTGATCCTCGCTGGCGGAACCGAACCTCTTCCTGTTGGCTCGAGGGGACGCCGGCGCTTCGCACGACGCTGTCATTCACAATCATTACAAATTCAAATTCAAATATTTTTATTTCAGTAACAAAAAAAACATTATTTATTAGACAAATCATTGGAGCCGTCCTTTGTGAAACTAATATGCTTGTTTTTGGTGCAAATTCGGTTGCCCCGCACTTTTACAAGCCATATCTATGTGTTTTTATGTTATTCATCTACTATATAAAAATAAGTCGGGTTTTCCTCCCTGACGCTATAACTCCAGAACGCACGAACCGATTTCCACGGTTTTGCATTCGTTGGAAAGGTCTCGGGCTACGTGAGGTTTATAGCAAAGAAATTTCAGGAAAAAATTCAACAGAAAAGCGGGTAAACGAAACGAACCCATCTGGTGGCGAAACGGAGTTCGCCGGGTTTGCTAGTATTAATATA
>SJJU01014675.1:0-15185 GCA_012932125.1 Conopomorpha cramerella
TCGTGCGCGGAGGTAATGAGTGTGGGGCCACAAAACTATCGATTACGCTACCACCGCCGCCATCGCAGGGCCCGAGGAAAGCACAGAATAATGCATCCATAGCGGGAATACGGTTTGATAATCAAACGGTTGGCAGGGAACAGAATAGTATTGGGAACAAAACCGGGGAGGATGAATGGACTGTGGTTAACAGAACCAAGAGGAAATATCCCAGCACAAACGTCAAAAAAGGGATATGTACCCAAAATACGGAAATCCACGGAACCGAAAGAAAGAAATTTCTACATGTTTGGAGATTGAAAAAGGATACATCTGCTGAAAGTTTACATAAATTTGTTAGTGGGATATGTGGTACAACAGAAGCTATTAAAGTTGAAAAAATTAAACATAAAACTGAACGAGATTATGCTTCTTTTACAATAGGAGTTCCTGAAAGTATGTACGATGTGATATGTCAATCCGATAAATGGCCGGTAAACGTCGAGTATTGCGAGTGGGTGTGGTTTCGAAGAGCCCACACTGCGAACACCTCACCATGACGAAATCGCTATTTATTATCAAAACGTGAGAGGGCTAAGAACTAAGCTAAATAACTTCTATAGTGGCATACATTCATCGCATGTTGATCTCTTCACTATCACAGAAACTGGATGTAACGAATCAATACACGATGCAGAAATTGTTCCACCGGGATACACAATTCATCGCTGTGATCGTTCGGACGGGCGGAAACAAGGCGGCGCACTTCTCGTGGCCACACCGCGCTTCCAACTGCGACGAGCCGCGATACCGAACAATGTTAACGTCGATGATCATGTATTTGAAATTGTCGCAGCAGCTGTTTACCAACATAAAAAGTTTTTGTTTTTACTGTGTACGGTATACATTCCTCCTGGTAGTAGTGAGAGTGAATATATGCTATTATTTAGGATTATAGAACAGTATTACGATAGATATAGCCAGATTATTGTAATAGGAGATTTTAATATGTTTTCATGTACCTCAAACACAAATAATTATTTTGAATACTTTGTATCATATTGCGGATTCACTCAATGTAATAATATTAGAAATTGCGACGATCGACAACTGGACTTAGTGTTGAGTACATTCGCCGAGGAGTGGGTGTCCGTGCGCGAGGCCGACGCGCCGCTGAGCAAGGTGGACTCTTACCACCCGCCGCTGGAGGTGAGCGTGCGGGCTCCGCGCTCTCGCCGCGCTTCTTTGTGCGTTAACGACACACTGCGTACGGACCAAAACATTGGATTCCGTAACGCCTGGAATTTTAATAAGGCAAATTTCGCTATGTTATATAAGTCGATTGCCTCAATAGACTGGAACCCTATGATGGACTTAAATGATGTCGATTCGCTTCTTGATTATTTTTATAGTACGTTAAATAAAATTTTCGATGATTGTGTCCCAAGAAAGAACCAGAATATAAACAAATATCGGTTTGTTTATCCAGAATGGTACACTAGGGATATAATTAGAGATATTAAATTAAAAAGCAAACTACACAAAAAGTATAAACGCAGTAAGTCAGCATCAGATTACGAAAGTTTTAGTATTTGCAGAGCAAGGGTCAAGCACACGACGGCAGCGGCTCATAGTCAATATATAGATCAGGTCCAAAATAGATTGCTAGAAAATCCCAAAACATTCTGGAACTATATCAAGAGTATGACCGGAAATAGAAACCAGAAAAATCTCATGAAGGATGATAATATGGGAATGTCGGCGGGAGAATGCGCTCAAAAATTCGCAGATTACTTTCATTCGGTCTATAGCAGAAATAGTCCAAAATTGGATGTAGCAGCATCTATAAAGGCCGCTGGAGACCGGAACACTGCAGCTAGGGTGAGTCTTGAGTCGCTCACGCTAGATGACGTGAAGCGAGCCATGTCCCGTCTAAAACCTAAGAAATCCTCAGGTCCAGACGGCATCCCTGCATATATATTTAGAGACTGCCGTCATGTCCTGGCGGTGCCACTTTTGTTAATTTTTAATAAGTGCCTAGATAATTGTATATATCCCGAGAGGTGGAGGATAACCAGGGTGGTATCAATTCCGAAGTCAGGGCTGGGATCTGGGTTAGAGGACCATAGACCGGTTGCAATCCTGTCGTCACCTGCAAAGGTGTTTGAATCAGCCATTCAGAAGGAAGTGCTCACACAAGTCTCTTCTCAACTATCGGAGGCTCAGCACGGATTCCGGCCCAGGCGCAGCACCACCAGTAACCTTCTGAGCCACATGAGCAGGGTATTACCAGTCGTGGATAGTGGAGGCCAGGTGGATGCCGCCTACTTCGATTTTAAGAAGGCGTTTGACCTAGTAGATAACGATATTCTTCTTACGAAGTTAGCAGCAGTGGGGTGTACTACAAAGCTACTACACTTTTTCGCCAGCTATTTGATGGGTAGGAAGCAATACGTGGACTGCAACGGTAAGGTGTCTAGACCTTATTTGACTAATTCGGGTGTTAGTCAGGGGTCTAACCTCGGGCCCCTCGAGTTTATCATCATGATAAACGATCTACCTGAGTTGGTCGAAAATGCGCATTGCCTGCTGTTTGCAGATGACCTGAAGTTATCACTAGCGGTAAATACGACAGAGGACTGTGTGCGACTTCAGAGGGATATTGATAGTGTAGTGAATTGGAGCCGCAATAACTTATTAGACTTTAACGCCTCGAAATGTGTAGTCATTACATTCACACGGAAAATGACGCCCATAAAACACACGTACACCATTGAAGGAAACCCTATGCCAAGAGTCACAGAAGTTAGGGATCTAGGACTTAGACTGACGTCAGATTTAGATTTTCGGGATCACATCAGGTTTATATGCAAAAAGGCGTTCAGAAATCTGGGTTTTATGCTTCGACAGGCAAAACATTTCACCAACATCTCAGCAATAAAAGCATTATACAATGCATTGGTCAGAAGTCAACTAGAATGTAACTCGATAATCTGGGCTCCACATGAACTTAAATACAACCTGATGTTAGAAAAAATTCAAAATAAATTTGTGAGATTTTTATATTCGAGATTGTACGGGGTATACCCATTCTACCCGCTAATGTATCCCACATTATTTATTTTAGGCATGGTGGGATATAACGAACTAAGGGTACGTAGGGGGTATGCACTGGCCACATACCTATTGAAGGTATTGAGGGGGGTGATTCATAACCCGGACATCCTAAGCGGGTTGTCCCTAGTTGTGCCGGACCGGTACGTGTGGCGTCGTAGCCGCCCACCTTTACTGTATGTTCCCCGTGGAAGAACCAACTTGCTCAATAAGTCACCGATGACGCAAGCACTCAACACTTTGAACCAGATCTCGATAAAAATTGATATATTTTATTGTACATTGAGTGAATTTGATAGAATCTTATTACACGTGTTATGTTATAATTAATTATAAGAAGACTAGTAACCACTCTATCGCATTAGGTATTACCTGTAAAGATAGAAGTTAGGAGGCTGAAAATAAATAAATAAATAAAAACTAATAATTCCAGTATCGCTTCCAAGTGGCGTCCTCCAAGCGGCAAGAGAGCCAGAGGCCGTTCCATCATGGCGGCGAACACTGCGTGCCGCAGGAGTGAGCTAGAGCGAGGCCAGGAGCGTTTCTGAGAACAGAAAGGCGTGGCGTGATCTTGTGAAGGCCTTCTGCACCTCTGTGGTGCCATAAGAACACAACAACAATATCCTGCTCTAATGTGCGCAATAGAAAGAGATAGCGCTTCGAGACAAGACTAAGTGTGTATGCTAAACGTACTAGAGAGTAAGAGATCCTTCAGTAAATGACTGTACATTTCAGAGAGGACTTGGCCAGTGTTTGCTGAGCCGTGATGCGATGGTATACTCGAATAACGACAGTTCAGGACAAACTGAAGCTGTACCACACAGTTTTTCTTTCGACTATGGTCTTACCATGAACATTGTGATATACTAAAAATAAAAAATATACTTCAACCCGAACTGATCCTTCGAAGCCGAAGTCTGTTTCTGCAGTCCCCACTGAGTCCATATTTTAAGTAATAATTCGACCGCATCCCACAAAAATCACCATCAGCTGATCTAGTTTGTATGGGGAGATCGAACTTTTTTCGCCCTGAGGCATTTTGGCATTTGCTGAAATGGACTCATTAAAATGCAAAGAGATGATAGTGGAAACCAAAGATTTATTCACCAGATTATTTTGAGCGGAGCGTCTGTGGTCCAGTTAGTCGGATACTTGACTTGTAACCGGGAGGTCGCGGGTTCGAGTCCGGCTACTGGACGTGTACTAATGGGACTCTTTTTCAGAGCCTACGTACGCAACGCAATGCTCGTACGGTGAAGGACAACATCGTGATGAAACCCGCACACAACAAGGTGTGTGAACCCTATTACGACGATGGACTCACGCCCTGTCACGTTGGGTTAAATACGCTCGGTGAACCGTGGGTATTTACTTATTAAGCAAGTGCCTCTGCCTACCCGGCTTTGGGATTAAAAGGCGTGATGTGTATTTATTTTATTAATTATTTTGTTCAGGAAACCCATATTTATGCTAAAGTGGGAGAGCTAGATTATGTGGACTTCTTGTGGACAATTGGCCAAGAATCTGGTGGCCAAGTCTGCTACACTCTCGTAGTTACATCGCTTTGGCATGGTAGTGAAAAAAGATGTCCATCCCTGTTTTACTACTGAACAGAAAGTAACGAAATCAGCAATGCACATCGTTTGCCGCTACGATGTCAGAGCGATGCAACTACCAGAGTGTAGTATACTTAAACCTCTGGTCTGCCATTCTATGGTTGAGAATTGTATGAATGTTATTAGACATTAAGGTTCATGTTATACTAGGTCACAATACAACAAGAGTACGTTATTGATGTGTTAGTGACTCGGGAAGTGTCATCAAAACTTCCCACATCAAAAGTGTCTAGGGATCAAGTACATTTCAGAAGATTGCAATCAAGAATATAATATTGATACAGGCAAGAGGAATTAGGTAGGAGACCAATCCAGAAGATTAGATTTGATTTAAATAAATTCGATTTTTTTTAGAGCTAAAAATGTTCTTGATCCCTAGACACTTTTGATGTGTGTAGATAGACCACCTTCCCTCTCTCATAATATAATTATGATGAATGACTAAAATTACTTCACTCTACAGGTACGCGTAGTTTTAGACGACATATGGTTGATGTGTGAAATGTCCTCATGTCATGCCGAAAATATTGGTAAATCAAACTGTGTCTCCACCGACCGGTGGAGCCAACGCCACAAACAAATTCCCCTTGTCTCCACTAGTGGAGCCATGGGTGGAGACACGACCCCGAAGGGATATTTTTTTCTATAAACCGAATCAGTACATGGTACGACCCATCTGGACTTAAATGCCGTCTCGTGAACATAACGTCTAGTACGTTTGCGGGTTTCTCGACTTGGATATATCTTGTGGCAGACATTCTACCATTTGACCAATTTCAGAATGTGTCGCTGTCCCAAGACGACCATTTGCAAACTCGACACTACATAAATGTCATGTTGTAAACAATTTCCGCGTGACGTATCATCATTATGATTTACCCATACTCGTCCACTGCTGGACATAGGCCTCTTCGATTGCGCGCCGTCGTGATTTTTCGGCTTCTCGCACATAGTTTCGTGATTTGTATTGTGCCCTATTAGAATTAGAGGTAGTAAAAGAGGCACATCTTTGAGGTGAATAGCAATAATTAGTTTATTGATCATTCACAGATAGTAAAACACACAAATAGGCAGAATACAGAATTAATACCACAACAATAAAAATCAATGTCAACCTAAAATGACAATGATAATAAAAAAATCTGCCAGGACTATTTCCATACAACATACCTTTGGTCAAATTCATCTATACTAAGAATACAGAGAATGCACCTCATCATCAGAATTGATCTTCCTTCATCAGGTTTTTCATTGACCAGTACCTTCTGAATGCCTGGCATTATCGAGGCGTCTTCCGACTTCCTTACCTTGTCGAGTCTGGTAGGATAAAACTGGCTGAGATAAATATCATCTTTAACGTATTCATTTCTCTTACCATCCACGTTTTCGGCGTACTCGTGGCTGTCAGTCATGACTTTTTTTTTAAATATTCATCTTAAGCTCAACCAAAAAGTCTGCATAAAAAGCTCTAAAATTACTTTATAAAACGGCTCCGACACAAGAGGCTTTATTGTCATCATGTCAACGGGCGTGCATGTCGCGAAAAGAGTTATAAAAAATAACATAAAGTACCAAATTACTCGCTCCACTCCATCGGAAGTCAAAATACTGTTGCGTCATCGCATCTCATCGTTTGAACCACACAAAAGAAACTCCTCGAGAGCTTTGTTACAGTCACAGGTTCCCGGACTTCATAATTATGCGGTGTAACTTGAGCTATCCATGTATGCACATTGCCAAGTTACTAAGCTCTTTCGAAAATGACATCTAACGTCAAAATATGTTACCGAACGAAGCCCCGGTTATTTATGATTCGCGTGGAACGGTTTGGAGAATTACTTTGATTAATGATAGGACGTGAGCAAAGATTTCGCCGCGATGTCATTCATTCTACTTGTCACTGTGAAGGAGACGTTGAGAGGGGCGAGGGGTTCATGCCGGCACCAGCACATTGGGGCACAAGGACCTGCCGAAGACAGAACCTTGGGTCGGAAGACTGGCTTCAATTTTTCGCCGTAAATTATTATCACTGGTGTATTATTATCACGATGATGACTATGCACATCATCATCGTCAACAGCTCAATCAGCCCGCGGGATGTCCAAAAATAATCCTGTATGAATCTCTATCATTCATAGTACAGGGTATTCTAGTTTTGGGTCAGGTCGTGTGTGAAATGTTCCGAATTATTAATTAAAGAAATACACTTCACGCCTTTTAAACCCAATGCGGAGTAGGCAGAGGCACTTGCTAAGCAAATGCCCACGGTTCACCAAGCGTATTTAACCCAACGTGACAGAGGGTGAGCCCATCGCCGTTATAGGGTTCACACATCTTGTGGTGTGCGTGTTTCATCATAATGTTGTCCTTCATCGTTGGAGCGTTGCATTGCGTACATAAGCCGTGAAAAAGAGTCCCATTCGTTTGTACACGTCCAGTAGCCAGACTCGAACCCGCGATCTCCCGATTACAGGTCAAGTATCCGACCAACTGGACTACTATTTTAATTTGGATAACAACATTATTAAGGTTGAGTTATTGCGTGCGCGTGCGGGCGGCGACTGCCGTGGGGGCGTATAATAAGCAATATCTTATGTACGCCATTATTCGGTGTTCTGTGACACACCTGTGCCTACAGTGCCTATGTTCCACAAGTATCATTAAGCAAGCGAATTAAAACAGGGACAAGCTCACCACCACCCATGCCCTACCTGCCATCCGGTCCATTCTCTGGAGACGTGCGCGTCTACTTGCTTTTGCCTCTTCGACGCACACGTTTTCTTGACTCCATACAAATTATCTTGTTCCATCCATGTTTTGTTTGCCGTAGGCAAGCGAATGTTCAATTTTAATATTTTGCCACTAGAGCCATTTTTCTTGATTTGTGTCAGTTGCTTTTTGTGCTTGTGATTATAGTAAAGACAATCCATCACACCAAGACTCAGTCAGCTTTGATTAGCTGCCAAACTTTTTCACTACATGCCAGGCTTTGTCTTCGCTTAAGACGAAGACCAGTTTTACTTCCTTCCCGAGATACAAGATTTTGAAGTATATAAATAACTCAGACCAAAAACAACAACTTTACTTGCAATCCTAAATTGAGGTTTTGGGTACAACGAGAAACAACGATATGAAAAACCTGAAAGTGTCAAATAAATATGTAAATAATGTTGTTGTCAATAAAAACCCGAAGGGAAAAGTCGCTTTGTTTCGATTATTTAAGTTTTATCAAAATATTAAGGGAATAGAGCGATTGGGGGACCACCACGGCTGCTGCTCGGTTTATTTATAGTGGCCGTTTCCAGATATTTCCCATAGAAAGATTAAGAGACAATATTTTCTGTCCCTTACTGCGTATCAGGGTAAATCTGGACCCAAACTATCAAATTGGTAGTAAAAGTGACAGTTTGGATCCAAAGGTACATCATTTTCCAGAATGAAGGTGGTACGCGGCTAGCAAGTATAGATGTGTTTGATCTGTGATAAATAATAAATACCTGTAATTGCGATAAATAATAAATACCTGCATTAAGACTAATGAAGGGCGGAACACCCTGGTGTTCCGCCCTTCATTAGTCTTAATGGGGAATTTTCTTTGACGTTTTTCTGACAGATTTTCGGGCAGAGAATTGTCATTACTGTCAAACTTTGGAAAGTATTGT
Organism: Conopomorpha cramerella; assembly: GCA_012932125.1. NCBI lineage: Eukaryota > Metazoa > Arthropoda > Insecta > Lepidoptera > Gracillariidae > Conopomorpha > Conopomorpha cramerella. The sequence goes on from SJJU01014675.1 coordinate 8,372, forward strand.
ACATTACTGTACATTACAGTAACAATGTAACTTAAAATAAATCATGTTAATAATGTACTGCATGTAAAAGGACCCCGAGCTCTCTCTCTCCACAGCTCTCGAGTCTTAAAAACGTTGTTGGGCTCGACAATAGAAAAAACTTGTACTATGGCGACAATGCGCGAAAACAAAAATTTCTAAGACCTTCGGGGTCCTTTTACACGGAATATTAATACATAATTCAAATTCAAATTCAAATGTTTTTATTTCAGTAACAAAAAATACATTATTATTTTAACAAATTACATAAACATACACAATTGTGTGTGAGTGTGTGCGTCATGCATTATAAAACATTGACGCTTATCAATTCCAAAGCGGGGTAGACAGAGGCACTTCGAACTTCATGTGACATATGGGTTTCCTAAAAATGGTTTCCTTCACCGTCTGGCCGTTACGTTGCGTACATAGGCTCTGAAAAAGAGTCCCATTGGTACACGTCCAGTACAACAGGGCTCGATACCCCGATCTCCCGATTGCAAGTCCAAGTACCAAACCACTGGACCACAGATGTTTAAATTTGAATTGATAGAATAGGCCCAAATAAAACGAACAAAATTATTTCAGAATGTTGAATACATAGTGATATAAATTGAATACAAATAACGAATACGAATAATTGAATACATACTACATAAGTATAATTTGAGGAGGTTAGGATCAAAACGTATTAATTTAGGTGTAACCAAATTTGATGAAAAAAAATAGGAAACCTTATACTACTCTTATAAGTTTTCCTATTCCTTTCAGAAGAAAAACATAAATAATCCATTCCCTTGTACATATCTATTATTTCTCAAAAACAATTTTAAAAATAGTACATGGTAGTGAAGTTATATATTTGAAAATGTACAGAAACCCTTAGGGGAAGAAAAGCAAATTAATACGTTTTGATTCTAACCTCCTCGTTTCATTTGTTCTGGCAACACCATCTATCGAGCCTCCGCAGTCCACTTTTCGCCTCTCCGAGAGACCTGATTAGTAGTAAAAGTGACAGTTGATTGACGAAAGAGATTTATATGGGTGATGTAATGGGCCGGGTGAGTAGAGGTCGCCCCAGAAGGACATATAAAGACCAGATTGGTGATGTCCTGACCGAAGGCGGCGTGAAAAGTACTCGAAACCGGAGGTCATGTATGAAAAGATGTATGAATGTAGATGAAGCAAAAGGGATATGTCAGGATCGTGACAAATGGAGATCTGTAGTCTCTGCCTACCCCTCTGGGAGACAGGCGTGAAGTGTATGTATGTATGTACACCATCTATAGAATTTCTTTTTCTAAATTATTGTCAAAAGTCCAAAGTTACGTATGAACGCATTTTGGACCATAAGCAACTTTTTATTTTTACTTTTTTATTCCCATGATGTATGCCACATAATTAAGGAACGCTAGGATTTTATTCAGACAAAAAAAACATGCAACTAAGGGTTAAGAATGTTGAATTCTCTGACTTCATATTTCTTCGTGTCTCTATGATCGATGCCATCTTGAAACTGAATCAACAAAGAGCGGGCAAATCCGTCTTTTAATATTTACCAAAGGACCCCAAAAGCAAATAACCGAAGATATGATCATTTTTTTCATTTTATGTAATAAAGATGAAATTGTCCCGACAAATATTGATTGAGCCACCTGCCCTACATTGCATGCTCTATATTTTGGGACGTGAACTACCTACATATGATAAGTTAGGTACGTTAGACAGACATTAGACGATACGTTTTGATCTCAGTTTAACCACAATCATGATTGTGATTGACGGATTTCCTATAGTCCAATATAGTCAATGATGTTTGAATTAGAATTAGTAGTCATTCCATAAATCATGACTGATGGAATTGAATGACGCTTGCATGAGCGTCTAATGTCTGCCTTATTCTTCTAATACTTGTACATTGCGTGAAACGTAATGGATTTTTGAAAATGTTGACCGTAGCTTAGTAATTTTTTATGGAACTACGGAAAAAAAATATTTAAAAAAAGTTTTAGCAAAATATTTTTTTTAAAGAAACGCGCGCTGACATTCTCGTCACTGTATCGACACACGTCACACGTGTCGAAACAGTGACTTTTTGAGGGTAGTTCCGGATTTGCAGCCAACCAGTGAACGACGCCGCCGCCGTACTCAAGTCAGCTCGCGACCACGACACATGTAACTGTGTCGAAACGTCGGACAAATAACGAACGTAAGCTGAATGCTTGTCTTTGGTTGATTTCGCACCATAACACCCGGTTTAAACTATTAATATAAGTTTTAGCAAAAGCAAACATTGTAATAAGTAGCACTCAACGCGGTGAGATATGCATTCGTGAATTCGTATTTTCTTATTCATCATCAACCACATGACGTCCACAGCTGGACGAGTGCCTCCCCAATGATAATTCGATATTGTTCACCGGGTATATAGGCGCGAATATAATCAAAGACAAGCTCGAGCTTACCTTTGTTATTTTATGCGACGTTTCGACGCAGTTGCGTGCGTCGTGGTCACGTGTGGACTCAACAACAACCCGGTGAACAATATTTAACTACACACATAAAAAGTTCAACATGGTCACGCTAGAAACTAGGCGCTTACGCTTTGATCTTATGTATCTTCATAAAATACTACACTCTTACATCGACTGCCCCAGCCTTCTATCGCCTTTGGATATCAACACTTACCATAAGTTTCGCAAAAATAAACCTAATAAAATATTTTGTCTCTCAGTGCATAAAAACACTTCATATTACAACCCCATTGTTCGAATGTGTCGTAATTATAAGTACCTGGACGACCGAGCTTCGCTCGATGAAAAAAATACAAGTAAAAAAATCTATTATTTTCCTTCGATTTTTTCATAACCCCATCTCTAGTTACTTCAAAACCAAAACGTCCCCCGCACCATCCTACGTATAGCATAGTATTACTACTCGGCAATAGATGTCAGTAAGAGTTGTATTAACAATTTGAGCAATTTTTCATGCCCGAAAACACGGTTGGAAAGATGTTTTCTAAAAATTAAACCTAGCTAGATCGATTTAGCGCCCCCAAATCCCTCTACATACCAAATTTCATGAAAATCGGTGCAGCCGTTTCCGAGATTCCAATTATATATATATATACAAGAATTGCTCGTTTAAAGATAAAGATGATTTAGCAGCAGCTCATCCAGATTTTGACATTTTTGTTAATAACTGTAATCTATTTAAACATGTACTTCATAGAATAATTATTTAATTATTGTGTATGTTTATAATGTTCATAATAATAATTCATTAATATCAATTTCTTTTCTTGTAACAATACTAAACTATAAAGTAGTCATGATAATTTATTGATTGTTACTCATTAATGTATTGTATGTGTATACTGTTTTTGGCTATTTGATTAAATTAATGTGTGTACACGTGTTTTGGATTTTAGTCCAGCCAAAACTTCTTATTCCAATTATTTATGTTATGTGTATCTAATAATAAATAAATAAATAAATAAAATAAAAATAAAAGTGTCTAGGGATTAAGAACATTTTTAGCTCTAAAAATAATACAATTTACTTAAATCAAATCTAATCTTTTGGATTGGTCTCCTACCTAATTCCCCATGCCTGTATCAATGACTTGTCACCACATTTTGAATAAATTGTGAATGAATTCAGTTTTTGTAAAATATATTCTTAATTGCAATCTTCTAAAGTGTACTTGATCCCTAGACACTTTTGAGGTATGTATAATGTCTGTGCGCGTTTCATTAAAGAATGATCTCCCCTAATAATTTCCATCATTTGGTGTGAAATGTCTATATTCACCACGCTTGGCAGGCGGTTTGGCGATCGCAGTGGTGTTGTGGTTTAACTCACAGAGAGCGCTTCTGCCCGTCCTCTGGAGTTCCCTCCGCGACCCCCCCATGACGGGACAACTGGCGCTGGAGTGGTGACACCTGTATTTTATTCGCCGTCATCGTCATCAAACGTTTGGGGTCGCCGCCGCATTGTATTGTTAATCCACTGAATCCCACTGCAGTGCAAGCTCACTTCCTTCCCTCCATTCACTACAATTTTGAGAAGTCGTCGACCAGGCTTCATCCTGGCGGACCTTCTCATCGCGCCGTTTCTTACAAGGTCGACCACGTTATCTACTACTGTTCGTTGGCATCCAGAATCTCATATAAGCGAGGTAGCTAGCCAGCAAATCGATGTGAAAAACTCAAGCTAAATAAGGAAACGTTTTTTGTTTAAACAAAAATGCACTTATGTATGTGGATTGGCCAACGCTCCAACTATTGACATTTGACATATTGGCATTTAATATTAATATAACCATTTGAAAAAATATTAACATTCCGCCAATGGGAGGTTTTCTGACAGGTGGCTTATTACAGTTCTAAGAAATGTCAATAGATGGGGACTACCTAGACAGGGTTGTCATTTCATATTTTTATTTTTTGACAATTCTAAAATGAGTTTGTCCTTGAGATCATGTCTGATTAGCGCCATCTGTGAGATGTTTCGGAACTACTTTCGACATATGTGAAGCTATCAGAAAACCTCTCATTATACTGTCATTCCTTGACTGTACCAGTACAGTAATTTCTACGTACATTCACGTCTCCTACATTTTTATACGTAGGTGCTTCAACGAACATAAATTATAATTTAGCATAAAGCATAAAATATATGACTTCATTAAAGCCTCGGCGGAAATGAGTCTGGTGGAGTTGTAACAGACGAGTCCTTGTAATAGGAATTGTAATTAATGATAATAGGGTTAACAGACCCATCAAAAGTGTCTAGGGATCAAGAACATTTTAACTCTAAAAAAAATCTAATTTGTTTAAATCAAATCTAATCTTCTGGTTTGGTCTCCTACCTAATTCCCCATGCCTGCATCAATGACTTAGCACCACATTAAATAAATGATGAATGAATTCAGTTTTTGTAAAATACAGTTGGCCCATTCAAATCGGTCAGTATGGGAAAGTCTGAAACTATAAGACATACGAAGATTTGTTCTTAGGAACCATGTCACCGATTTTGATAAAAAGAAAAACTGCATTCATACTCTATTTGAAAAAATAACTGTTTTCAGCTCGGGAATCGAACCCGGTTAACAAATCTTCGTAAGACTTATAGTTTCAGACTTTCCCATACTGACCGACTTGAATGAGCCACCCTGTATATTCTTGATTGCAATCTTCTAAATGTACTTGATCCCTAGACACGTTTGATGTGTAAAAAAAATTAATAAAAATAAAATAAAATAATTTATTTCAACAGGTTGATGTGTAAGACAGGCATATGTTGTGTCAAGCGTCTGTGGTGCAGTTGGTCGGATACTTGACTTGTAACCGCGGCTTCGAGTCCGGCTACTGGACGTGTACCAATGGGATTCTTTGAGTCATGTACGCAACGCAACGCTCGTACGGTGAAGGACAACATCGTGATGAAACCCACTCACTACAAGGTGTGTGAACTCTATAACGGCGATGGGTTCACCCCCTGTCACGTTGGGTTAAATACGCTTGGTGAACCGTGGGCATTTGCTTTTGCAAGTGCAGAGGCAGAAGCCTACCCCGCTTTGGAATTAAAAGGCGTAAAGTATACTTATTTTTATTTTTTTTATTATTTTTGTTTTTCCAATTAGTGACCCAAAAGAAATACATAGTATATAACAAAGCCGGCCCCCGCTGTCTGTCCCTATGTATACTTACTTATATCTTTAAAAATGTCCTCCAAATTATTGCGGAAATCTTTGAGGGAGGCCCGCGTATAGCAGTGGCTGATGACGTTTAGTCGACGAAACATACGGTTTTCCACAATGTTCATTGTATATATTTATTAAATACGCTTGGAGAACCGTGGGTATTTGCTTTAGCAAGTGCCTCTCCCTACCCCTCTTTGGGATTAAAGGCGTGAAGTGTATGTATGTATGTATGTATATATTTATTCTTATTTTTTCTAATTTAATTAGTGGTAAACATAGCTCGTCTAATTTAAACCACTTCAGTTGAAATCAACTTTGAACAACATGAAATTAATATTCCACGGATATAAATTTACCGATAATACATCCTGATAGTTTAAACCACTTCCCAGTTAGACGGAGCGCGGAAAAGAGAAACTTCGGAATCAGTTTACAGAAAACTATGAAATTATATTGTAAAACTAAAATAGCTGTTTGCTGCGGAGTTAGCGGTGGGTTATAATATGTTTCCGAGGAAATTACGCGTTAAATATTATCCTACATTACTAAGGGATAAGGTAGCAACGGTGATAATAATTATCCAAATTCGTGGGAAAAAGCCCAATTTTTCCGATCATGGCGACTAGTGCTAGTTGAAATAGGATTTAGTTGTAATTTAGTTATAATTAAGTAAGTGTACTTAGTACCTCACACATGGTGAGTGTACTACTAACCATACTGTTGCTTTTGCCCTCACAGGGTTCATGTTTGATACTTTGCAATTTATGTAAGAACTTTTGATGTAACATGAGTACAGTAAACAAATTGAAATTGACAATTTTTTTCTTTAGAATTGTACTTGTTGGAAGAAATCGTTTCTCTTTTCGTTCGTTAGACATCATAGAGATATTATGATCTGTACGATCTACTATTATATTAGCCGTAGAACCGATGACCCTTGGGGAAAACGAGTTCTCGAGTGGAGACCGCGTCTCGGCAAACGGAGTGTAGGACGCCCTCAGCAAGGTGGACTGATGATATACGCAAGATGGCTGGCAGAAGCTGGATGCGAGAAGCCGAAAACAGATCACAGTGGCGTGAAATTGGAGAG
>SJJU01014682.1:0-10160 GCA_012932125.1 Conopomorpha cramerella
ATACCGGTACAAAAAGAAATATATACACTCGATATGAAAATATAAATATGAGTAGATATTTAACTTAAACAGTAAAGTACTCACCATCAGGCTCGCTGGAGGCGCTGGAGTAGGAGTGTGTCCTGGGGCGGGCGGCGTCGGGGTCGGGGCGACCGCCGCCCTCCTCCCACGCCGCCTCTTCGTCGGACGACTCCTCATGAGTGCCCTGCGTTAGGAAACAGGGTTTTAGGGATCCGCAATATTTTTTAAATAAATATTACATTTACATTTCTAATTCTTCCGTAGATTATTAGATTATTTTCAAAAGTAGTGTATATAGTGAGTCACAAAGACCTGCAGTGGGAATTGAAGGGCCTATAGAGAAAGCCTTTATTAATGGAACAACATAGAGGAAATTAAGAATATCTTCATATAAAGGAATTAAACTACTTATCGAATTTCATGACCACTTGTTGTTTTCAATATCACTACAAAATGCCGCCCATCCCTTGAGTAAACAATGAAGGTATTGACTTTTGAAATACTAACCTAAGAACGACGATTACCAGCGACATCCACTTGTGAATATTGTATATGGGCGCCCACTAGTTTATATTAAAAACTTAGACGTACCCCCTACATGTCTGGAGAACACACATGTATGAATGTGACAGATGAGAGGCAGGCGTGAAGTGTGTATCAACGTAATATGTACGTACCCGTTTGGGCGGCGTGCGCGCCGGCAGCGGCGAGCGGTCGGGCGGAGCGCGCTCCTCGCTCAGCAGGCGGCGCCGTACGCCCCAGTTGAAGTTATCCGAGCTCTCGCCCTGGAAATATTCCATTGTAAATCTATTACTCTGCCGTCATACGAACAAAAAACAGAACATTTGTCAATTATCCCTAAAAAGATAATAGATACCTTTGAAGACATACTTCATATGATAATTTTAGCGTTAGGGTTTAGTTTAAATGGACAAACAACAAAGGCCTTACCCATAAACGCGACAGATACGCATATCTTGAAAAAGTTAATTACACTTATTTGACTGTTATTTTTATTAGTATTTGACATATGTCAAATACGTAATAATCAATTTCATTAAATCTTCAATAACTTTGGTAATGTGCCCAGCCCATATTCCAATAAAACTTAAAAACTGTGTCAATCGAATCAAAACTTCACATTTTTTTTGTTTTGGGGATTTGCAGGGGGCCCTGTTGCGCACAGCATCACTGGGACTATTGCTGATCTATTTATTGTGATCGAAAAAAATCACAAAAAAACAAACACTCACCTCAACACTCTCGCTCTCGTACTCGAGGAAGTCAAAGTCCTTGAATACGCCGAAGTGGTCGTGGTGCGGCGCCGCGTGTTCCGCCGACACCTCCTCCAGCGAGGACGCCGGCGACGACTCGCGCTCCACCAGCTCCGAACTCTGGCTGAATATCACCTGCGACATTGTGAAACTTCACTCACTATTCATGTTCAATTTTGATTTTCGACTGTCATGACAAATGCATGACTTTCATCAAGCTGTGTGCTATGTACGTGTATGCACTGTTTATCTATGTAAAATAGTACTTGAAGGGTACAGCAAAGAACAAGAAATGTCACATTTTTTTTTCAATTGGAAGAAACTTATTGTCTATGGTACTTTTCTTTCGAACCATTAGCTTTTAATGAAAAAACTAGATAGCACAAAAAAAGCGGTTTTGTTTTTGGTTGAAAGGAAAAAAACTAAGAGTGTCCATGACTTTCAAACTTTTGAACGTGTATTTCTCAAAATAAACTCATTAGGACATTCCCTATTCTTTGCCTGTACCCTTCACTTATAACGACGAAATACAAGTTGACGTAATCTGTATTCCCTTCAAGTAATTCCTCTCGTGATAATCTGAAGGGAATGCAGATTAAACTTCTGCATATAACAATTATTTTAAGAACATTATAAAATACGGTCAAATCGAATCGTATTTTAGATGTTTTACAACTATATCCAATGGCTATTTAAAACAACAATGGGAAATGTAAGAGTAGGACGATTTCGTACAACTTTGAACTTAGACAGTTTTTTATTTTACGAACTGAATTTACATAATAAAACGTGACAGACAACATAATACGTAGTGCATAAAAGTGACGAGCACAAAGTGGGACAGAAGACATAAAATACACGATTAGAATCAAATTCAGGTACCTATATATATTTAAAAATTAGCGACACGAGTGAATCACCACGTCATAATTTACTATTAAAAAAATCGACTATTGCGGTACATAGCATCAACATTAATTAGCACTCTATAAAAGAAGAGTGAGAGGTGATAATGTGTGATTAATATTAAAATTTTACGAATGTCGTGTTTTAGCCGTGCTACAATATTTAAAAAAAAGCCAATAACTTACTTAACTTTGCCTTGAATGTGTATGAAAACGTGTTCTATGTTCTATACTAGTCTCAAAACTATGACCATAATATTATCTCAAGTCCAATGGGGAGATATAGTGCCGATTTATCCCGATAGGTGGCGCATCGTCGCTAGTGCGGATGTCACACACTGGAACTTGCAGACTGCAATTAATGTGACTTGCATAGTGATACTTACCAACGAAATTGCTACTACGACGGATTTGCCTGTACCTCCCCATTGTTTCACAATTGTCTTTCATTTAAAATAAATCGACATTTAGATGGTTGCATCTCTATGATGGTGATATTTATAAAGCGAAACCGAAGAACTGTCACTTATGGACTGTCATAACTTGAACAGTAATTGGACAAAGAAAAATCAGAGTTAACTTTATAAATCTCGGCGTGACTACTACAAAAACGTCAGTGCCAGTTGTGAACACTGAAACGTCGCCGTCGTGTTACCATTGCAACCCTATTGCTTACTTAGTACAATGACGATTCCCCCCTGACAGATTTTGGATGCTCCATATGACACTTTTTTTCATAAGGAGAGTGGGAGGAACCAAAATATGTCAAGTAAACGTCACGGAATATTTCCCATTCTCTTGATAAATGTGTTAATGTCTCAGGCCAAAGACCACTATACTTGCAATCCTAAACTCACGTTTAGTATAAAATTAGACAATGATATGAAAACATGCAGGGGAGAAAGAGTAAGGCACAACATCTTCTGTCCCTTACGGCGTAGCAGGGTATTTTTGGATCCAAATTATTAAATTGGTAGTATAAATGAAGTTTAGATCCAGAAGTATATCGAATTCCATACATTTTGGTGAAAAAAAGAAGGTCCGATAGTGTTTCTTTTTTTTTAACAAGCGTTTGACCACTATCCTACCTGATGTTGAGCAGCGATGTGGTCTACGATGGAGCACACTTGTTCATTAGGTACCTATTCACCCGCGACTTGGAGACCTTCAGACTGTACTGCGCAGGAAACACAGACACCGGCAAGTCATTCCACATACTGGCGGTTCGTACTATAAATGTGGACCCAAAACCGTTTGGTACGCGTGAATGGTAAAACCACCTGGTATTGGATGACGTTTTACCTTTCTCCGGGTTGTCCTATTGTAAAAGCGCGATGGGGGTACCAGGTTATGCAACTCCGTATAGTTCGTGCATTTCATGAATGCGCACGGGCTTTAGATGTGTGAGTCGTATATGGACACGCTAGTTGACAGTTCAAACGAACAAAACTGCCACACACACATCTAAGGCCCGCGCGCATTCATGAAATGCACGAACTATAGCACACTAACACTGGTACGCGGTATGCAAGTCTAGATGTTTTGGTCTGAGGTTAATAATGTGTGCCTATTTTTGAATACAATAATATTATGATACGAATGATCAACGAAACGGAAGCATAATAATTTGTGTGTGTGTATGTGTTTTTTGCATAACTCGTGTGTGTGTGTGTACGACAAATCAGCATCGATAAGTATTGCACGTGTGTGCAAGCGGTGACATAATACGATGGGGGCACACACGTTTACCTTCGAGCACAGTGTAGTTATTAAATCGTCCTAGATGGAGCAGCGATGGATACAAAATATTTATTTTAGTACATACATACTTACAAATTATTCAATCACTACGCGCGGAATTGCTATAAAAATACTTCATAAAGAATATAATTTTAGTATAAAAAGAGTAAAGGAGAAGACTATTGATTATAAGAAAAATAAATCCACTTATGTACTGATAAAAGCCGTCTACAGTATGCTTACAAAGAGTAATTAACCCTTGAAGTAACCAGGGTCTTAAACCCGAATATTGAAAATAACTATGATAATGGGGAATTTTCAAGACCCTTGTTTCTCTTCGTTATAACAGATGGCGCTAGCTACAGCTAGGGGGGATAAATGTCAACGAAAAGACTAAATCCAGAAGTCAGTATTAAAGGTGACAGTAAATTTCTTTATTGTTTGTTTACACGTTACAAAAGTGTCTGGAGTTTAAAGAACTTATACAAACAATAATAAACGTACTTAAATATACGTGACAGAAGTCACCCTGGACACCCACTAGCGACATCTAGATAAGAATCTTTTGGAGTTTGAAAATTCCCCATTCAGTATACATGGCGGAGACATAATCAAAGAAATGTCATTGTAATTGACAATTATCAGGAAGTCGGGGCCAGAATAAAGGCAAAGCGTAAACTTTGTTGTTTGTAAAACACTGGTGAGTTGATACTTACAGATGGGCTCTTGGGCAGACCAACTCGCTGGCCGCACGTTGTAAGAAGGTTGACTAGACATTCTCTGACACGACTCTGTGGAATGGAATATAAATTAGATATAGCTTGGGGTGATGTTGCCACGACGCATAAACGGCGTAGGTTGACTGTAACTGCTGTACTGCAAGTTGGTAGTTTTGGCACATTAACCCCACTTTCTTTAAAGATAGTTCTACTTTTATTTAAGCTGTCTTCTCTGACAATGTTTCTCTTTCACATAATAAATAAGTGGTGTTAACTTAATGAACAAGCGTTTAACCACCATTCTGCCTCATGTTAAACAGCGATGTGGTATATTATTATTATACGTTGAATAGGAAGGGCGGGAAAATGATGTTATTGTTTGATTCTTATTGGCACAGTGAACACAGTTTAAAGAAGACAACACCATGTTTTCTATGAAACCTCATTTTTCTCATCTTCGTGTATTATAATGAGACATAGCATTATTCATTTGGTATCGTTTCATACACTTTGTTTTAAAAAAAACGGTATTTTAAATATGCTTATTCACTCACGATTCGAAACTATCGAACATTTCATGCCAATAATGTATTTTAACCCTTAGTTGCATGTTTTTTTTGTTCCCAAATTATGTGGCATCATGGGAAAAATAAAAAGTTGTCTAGGTATGGTCAAAAGCTGCGTTCATACCTTTCACAATCAATTTAGAATAAAAAATTGGCAAATGCAGTGGCAATAAAAAAATTTAAACATATTATATTGATGAAGTATTAAATCATCATCATTTTCCTGCCCTTATACCACACTAGGTGGGGTCGGCGCAACACGTTTCTTTTCGCCATTCATCTCGTGTCATTCGTCATCTCTGCAGTTACACCTTTCACGCACATATCATTTTTCACACAGTCCATCCATACCCATGAAATATTAAATCACTATGCAGTTAAATGTAAAAAAAATATCAACATATAAACTGTCACGTTGCATTTACATGACACCTAGGTACCTGAGACATCCAAGGTCTCTTCCAGCCGGCGGGCAGCGCGTCGGCCGGCGACACGGAGAGCGAGCGCCGCGGAGACGCCGCCGCCGCCGCGCCCGCCACCACAGTCGACGCCGAGCCGGAAGTCGACGGCGACGAACCTGACGCCGTTATGTAGGTGGATAGTATACTAATAAATTAACATTTTGAACAACCATAGACTTCAAATTGGAAGGAGAGGAATTGGAGAGGCCTATGTCCAGCAGTGGACAGGTATGGGCTGATGATGATGATGATGATAGACTTCAAAATCACAAAATGAAATCAGCATAAGACATTAGCCGTGTTATTCAGAAAGCTAGAACAGCGCTAACGCAGGGCTAGTATAGGTCTCAAAAACTGGTCCAATGTACGCCAAATACGGATAAACCAGTCTAAGTTGATATACGCGAACTAGTTAGCCAATGTTTTATTTTTTTATGAATAAGACGGTAGATGTTAAAAGATTAATAACCACGAGGGATGACAACCATGTAACACGATTTTGTCACAAGACTTAAATTTAGGTTATAAATAATGGGTTAGATGAGATCGTTACATATATTTGACATACTTTGGGTAACTTACACGTTAATTATCATTATAAGTGTTAGTGTTAGTGTTAATAGTCATTAACACACACTGAAAAGTGGTTTCTCCTCAACATTATTGTGACAATAAATCATCGATACAAATATCCACCCTTGAGATTAGAACATATTTTGCATCAGGAAAAAGTTAAATGGTACAACAAGACAAAACGATGAGAAGTTAAACATTGATGATAATTCAATTCTCTTTGCAGTGATAATAAAATATAAGACAGGTAGGGCGACTCGATTATTCATAGATATTATTTAGGCCATTTCTCCTAATGCTCCCGGAGTAAAAGTTGTTCGTTTCTGTCTATATGACAACGTATTTAAAACCATTGCTCGGCTTCATTGTAAAAATGCTACACAAAATAGACATCGAAATGATATTCACCCTTCTCAGCTGTAGAGGAGTTGGACGCGGGCGCTTTGGGCAGGAAACGGCGGCCGATCACCGGCGTCTGGGACACGTCGAACGTGAAGTCCATGGTCCGGCCCGGTAACTCCTGTTCATAGGTAAAACACGTCAAATAAAAGCCGGAGTTGGCTACGACTAGTTGTGAATGATGTGCACTCTCGATAGTTTTAACATTAATTGACATTTGCCTGCATTATTGCATGAGTGTATCCAATTTTACCTGGTCAAAGTTGTTTCAAATTCACAATTATTTAGAATGTAGTCGAGAGAAAGCAATATAGGCTAATAATTAATACGTGTAGCATTTATAGTATATACAAAACTTAAAAAACGAATGGTCCAATTTAGGAATGAAGTACGTATCTTACTAATATTATAAATGGGAAAGTGAGTTTGTTTGTTCCGCTTTCACGTCGTAACTACTGGACCGATTGCTTTGAAATTTTACAAGTCAAATTTTTTTTTTTAAGTCCACGCGGGCGATGCCGCGGGTGGAAAGCTAGTTGGTAATATTTTACATACTTTATATTTAAGCCATTAACGCCCACAAGAATATTTGACCTTTAATTGATTTTGACTTTTGTGACCAAGTAATAAAGTTTACAATAACTTGTCAGTCTCCGAGTACAGTGGGTGCTAATGGGTTAACGCAAAAGTTAGTTTATGAGGACAGTCGTGTCTAAATCGAGTTGTGATATCTAGGCTATAAGTACTAATATTACTAATGTTGAAAAACATCGTACCTTCTTCCCGTAAAGCTCCGGGTCGAGAGGCGAGGAGGCGTTGTCCCAGCAGTGGGGCGGCACCACGAGCGTCGAGCACCTCGTCACCACCAGCTTCAGTATCTTCATCGCCTCCTTGTAGTTGTTGCCGCCCTGCACGGAAGGATCGTCCGATTTATCCTGCGACGGAACCGGGACGAACGGGAAGAGTAAAATAAAAATGCAAATAAAATATACAAGTCAAAAAACGGTGCAAGAACAGGCAGCAGGGAATATAAAACATGTGAAGAAATAAAAAGAAAAACAATTACACCGCAAAGCCCAAAATAGGGTAGAGAGAGAAAGTCATTAAGTAAATACCCACAGTTCACCAAATAAGTAAATTAAGCCGAAACACGCGTTAAAATCGCGACAGTACAGCCTCTGACAATAATTAGGCAGTAGATAACCCTAGATAAACAAGCAGATGTATCCACCACGCATCTTGTTTTGGTACTCCACTGCCTTGTAATACAATTTAAAATGAGTAAATAGAAAACAATCAAACAACAGCAAATTTTGAAACGGTGAGGTGAAGGACAACATCGTGATGAAATCCGCACACCACAAGGTGTATGAACCCTATTACAGCGATGGGCTCACCCCCTGTCACGTTCGGTTAAATACGCTTGGCGAACCGTAGGCATTTGCTTTAGCAAGTGGCTCTCCCTACCCCGCTTTGGAATTAAAAGGCGTGAAGTGTATATATTCCATCAGTTATACTGAAGCATATTTAAAATATCAGTCAATATTAAGATTTAAAATATGTTCACTTACATCAATGAACCTGGCAACGACTCTGAGCAGATCCGCTGTGACGGGGTGCGCCGCTGGAGCGTTCAGTTCCACGTAATACAACATACAGTGAAGGATCGATAGAACCGGACCTTGGATTGATGCACCTCCCTGTGTTTGGGGAAAATATAATTCAAGTTAAAAAGGAAAAGATAATTCTACCATGTGGCAGAAATTCTGACGTTTTTTATAACTGTGTAATGAAAACGAAGTAGTTACCTAAGACTTGCCTAGATGGGAGTACGGTCTTTAGTGACCACCTAAGATTTTAACGTATGGAGAACACAAACATATGTTAGGTGTATCTGCCCTACTAGCAAAGCGCTCCAAGAAAGACATGACCAGACATATCAGGCACTCCGATTGGTTGAAACGATCGCAGACTGTGTGATACAGCAGCCAACTTCCATGTCATGTCTTTCTTGACGTGCTTGCTAGGGCTGCTGGTACCAAATTAACACTTTTTCAACATTAACTCAGTATACTAACTATTCTGTCGAAGCGACTACGGTAACCATACATTGGCCAAACATGCAAAAGAAAGTTAGTTGAGTCATGTTTATGTTCATTATACTTAGCAGTAAGCATTGGCGCTTTCAAAACATGCCAGTTTCATCCCGGTTCTTCTGGCCAGTAAGAGAAATTGATTCGGGGACGTTTACTTTTGTTTTTAAAGTCATAAATCAAGCTTTGTGTTATGCTACTGTATATCTGTATGTTATAGCATTTACAACGATGATATAAAGAAATGTTGACTTTTGAAAACATATTTAACAAGAGTGTAAAGATCATAGTACAGTTGTACGTAAAATGCGGGATAATCAGCCAGTGGAAAAGTACGGTAACAATGTACAAGGCTTTGTATTATACAATGGATTACAACCAACCTTCTCAAGCACATCGACGAGGAACGCGAGCATAGTCAGCGACAGATGCGAGTAGGTATCCCACAGGTACTTCACCACACACTTGGTCCACTGGAACGACTCCTTGCTGAACGTGCGCCTGCTGTACAGCGTCATCACTGTGCCAAGGTTCTCCAGCTTCTTGCCCTTGTCCGATGTGAACTGTGATGAAATATTTAGTTTGTATTGTCGATTGCGTTTGTCTATCTCAAATAAACATCATTGTAAAAAAGTTACACTTATCCGATTTATATCGACAGAGGGCGCATCGATCGCTGATATGCGTCTGGATGTTTTTACCTATATAAGTACCAGTCAGTCTCCGGCATGCATAAAATAGGGGATTGCGTGTGAAAAAGCCTTGAAAGCCCTAAATCGATGGTCCAATTTTTTTTAACTAATAAGTGAATAGTTATCACATAATTTTAATTTAATTTTGCTGTTATTTTGGCAAAGTCTCATAATGAATTTATTAAACAAAATTAGTGTGTTCGTCATTTTCATTCTCTAGAAAAAGTGGGAGAGAGAAGCTTGTTTTATGGAACGGCGTGGCATGTTTTGCGGCAAACATTTATTTTGCTGTAGGAAGATTTGTACCTCGTGTATTCGAAGAAATACACCTTTTAGACCTTCCCTAGACTTCCACGAATAATTCAAGATTAAAATTTGCCAAATCGGTCTATCCGTTCTGTTCCGTCTGAGTTTTGAAGAGAGAGAGTAACGAACAGCAATTCATTTTTATATAATAGATTATGTGCCATACCCATTATATTTTATTGGCTATATACCTGAGCAATGTGACAAGCCGCTCTAACGCAGAGCGGGTTGGCGTCCTCGTACCGCTGCAGCATGTACGGCAGTAGCGCCAGTACACTCAGCGGGAAGGCCAGCGCTCCGCTGGGGTCAATGGCCGGCAGCTCCAACAGCGGTATCAGCTCTGTCAGCACACCGACCACGCCCTCGTACGTGCTCGGGTGGGTGCAGCCCTGGTGGTAATGAAAATGTTAA
>SJJU01014683.1:0-10311 GCA_012932125.1 Conopomorpha cramerella
AGCAAAAACAGCTCAATTCTTTATAAAAAAACTGACAGTTGTCAACATAGAACAAAAAATAACATAGATAGCGTAAAGATGCCGCTACGAGACACAGATAAGTAAAAAAAATGAAATAAAACAAACAACTCGGCATGTAATTTTCTCACTAATGACTAACGTTATCTTGAATAATTAAAATGCTATTTGGCACAAGTTGTGACATTGTCGGCGATCGCTATCGCTTTGGGGGCGTAATTACGGTTACCAGATCTACTAATTCGCTGCGAAGCCGTTTCGGGGTAGAGCATGGTTACGAAGTGTTGACAGCCAGGTCTCCAAGAGATCCTAGTGGAAGATACTTTTAAACGAGCTCGGCCGTTGTCGTTAGCATCTAGATCTATTTTCTGGTCTCGCTATCGTCGATCTAATTACAAGACAACTAAGTAGGTTTGAAATAATGTTATTACTATATACTGCGTGTAAAAGGGCCCCGAGCAATAGTCTTAGAAACGTTGTTGGGCTTGTCAATATGAACAACTTTTACTATGGTGATAATGCGGGGAAATAAAATTGTTCATATTGACGAGCCCAAGAACGTTTCTAAGACTATTTTTCGGGGTCCTTTAATACGTAGTAGAAGTTTTGAAGACTCCCGTGTCAGTAAAACATCAATAAGGTAAAGATGCTATACTGTGACAAGTAAAAATGAACCTTAATGTCCAATGACATTTATGTGAGTTTCAACCTTAGGATGGTACAGATTCTTGGCTGATTGTATATATACTGGATGTAAAAAGACCTTAGAAACGTTGTTGGGCTCGTCAATATGAACAACTTTTAGCACGATGACAATGCGGGGAAATGGTAAGATTTTTTTTTGTCTCCGTGCAAAATAGACGGTTTTCTACCTCGGGAGATGACATTATGTATGGAGAAGAAAAACATTTTTTTCGTTTCCCCGCATTGTCGCCATATTCAACGTTTCTAAAACCATTGCTTGATCATTTTTACAACCAGTAGAAATATAATGCTCCTCCCCATCAGTCTAAAACATAAAAATAATGATACCAGATGAATTTCATCTTCTACTGAGTAAAATGCTTTATTAAAGATACACGAGGGGTACCAAAGGAATAATTTTAGGGTATTGTGTTTGCTACTGATTCTCTTACTATTTGTCAAGGTAAATTCCAACTGTCAGGCCTAAAATTGACTCAAGTGATTCTCGAGTTCCACCCTATTAAACATTATGCACGCGAGTTTATATATCTCCATCTCCCTCACATTACGGCATGAATCGCACTAATTCCGTCTCTTTCACATCCATATCATCAGCTATGTTACTATGTAGAAGTTTTTAATATGAATTAATTATGCTTATTTTGATTGGGATTCCTTGATATTTAGAAACTGCGAGCATTTAGGTATTAAGACGTCTTGAAATGGTAATGTTAAACAACTGATAAAAGATGAAAGAGCGAATTCCGCAAACCGGGCTCAGTCAGGGAGTGAGTCAGAAAGGATTTTACAGGCAGCTGACTATTTTTTTTTTCAATAAATGCCACTAGACTCAGAATCACCTATCTTATGGCGTGTGAGTTCTGAATTAATGCGATTTCTTGTGACACCTGTTTTTTATACCTTTCTTGGTTTAGTCACATTATGATATTTTAAAAACACTTTGAAACTGCCCACTGCCACTTCAGCTTGCTAATCCGAATTGTTTATGCTTGTAATGTGATATGATAACATAGAGCATAGTATAAAACAAAGTCGCCTCCCGATGTCTGTCCCTAAGTACCTATGTTTAGATCTTTAAAACTGCGTAACGGATTTTGGTGCGGTTTTTTATAATAGATAGTGATTTTAAAGAAAGATATGTGTTATGTATGATACATGCATATAATAGCAGGTAAATACTGTTGATAAGGTATACTTGCAATACAACGTTTGCCCGGTTAGATAGTCGAAGATACATAGAAGAAGTCTCTATATCCGTGTGCCTAAATATCCTTGTAGCATTTTATGCGCATAATTATCAGCCGGGCTTTAAAAAACGTCTAATTTGAAACACTAAACAGAAAATAGTCATCGTGATTCACAATTTGTTGCGTATACTGATAACGTCATTGTAATTAACCTTTTGAAAGTTGATTAGACAGTACATCCGTTGATTAGCGCGTAAGAAAACATGCCCACAAAAACACAATATTCTTCAACATGCAGATTATGACTCTATATTGTTCACCGGGTTTATAGGCGCGAATATAATTAAAGACAAGCTCGAGCTTACCTTTGTTATTTTTATGAGTTACGAGTGGACTGACACGAGTCCACTCGTGACCACGACGCATGCAACTGCGTTGAAACGCCGAGTAAAATAACAGAGGTAAGCTCGAGATTGTCTTTGATTATATTCGCGCCTATATACTCGGTGGACAATATTGAGTTATAATGTCTGGCCGCGTTTCATTAAAAAATGCAGATTATGTATCAGATTAAAATTACAATCATATAAGAAATACACTTCACGGGTTTTAAATCCAAAGCGGGGTAGGCAGACGCACTTGCTAAATGCTTACAGTTTACGTGCGCTTATTTATCCCAACGCGACAGGGTCTGCGCCCATCACCGTTAAAGGCTTCACACAGCTTGTAGTATGCGGGCGTACAGCCTTGCAAAAAAAAACCATTAGTACACGTCCATTACAGCCGTTGTCGAACCCACGACCTTCCGATTGCAAATCAACTCCGTGAACTTGATAGGCTCAATAGTCTCTGTCTGACCAACCAGCTTTGGGAATAAAACGAGTAAGTGGAAAAAAAATATGACGTTTCGCCTTTTCTTCGTGGGACTGCAGAGTTTCTTTCTACGGAGAGGTTGGTTTGGGTCTCCGACGCCTTCGGCCCAGCAATAGCAACACACGGCAAATTGATAAATGGAATCCAAAATAGTGATTGCCACTACGGATTGTACTACCGGGGTACACACTAGAAAGAAGAAGACGGACAGTTCTATCTAATAGGTATCAACAATCTTCATGTTCTACCACACTACTATACTCAACCAATTTGCTACCTTCTGTGACACTATTTATATACTGCCTTTAGTGTAAGTACTCTGTGGGATCCAAGACAGACAGCTCTGGTCTATTCTGGATACAACTGCAACAGGAGACACGGAGTGGTGGAAAAGTGGGTGGGACTATCCCGGATTCCGTGACATGTAGTTTAACTTTCCCCTTTGGCAAGGCTTATAAAGCAATATTTATACAATTTGCACGTGTAAGTAGATAAATATCCATGGTTTCCAGCCAAAAAGGCCAAAGCGACATTTTTGTCCAAAATGAGTTGAGTATGCAGTTTGGATCGCCTTTTATTTCTGCGTCGATTTGTCTAGGTTTCATACCTGTATGACGTAGTTTGATGTCGCTTAGGCGGTAGAGATTATGTGTTTTTCTCCCAAAACATTGCTTTATTTAAACTTCAAGCCACTCTCCTGTAAAATTACTTGAATGTCGCTTAGACTTTTTGGCGGGAAGCCATGATATTCCGTAATGATTTTAGTTACCGAAGTCTACCGATACATATAAATAAGTCTGGAAACACGTTCTTTACATATTATCAAAGCTAGACGCCCGAGGGTGAGTCATGCCCACTCTATCACTCAGACTAACTCTTTGTTTACATTCGAGACTTGTCTCTGTTTTTACGATGCTGCTTATGCTCACGGAATACGGTCGAATCTTGATAAACTTAAAAAATGATACCTGAACCCTGAACACGAGTGTGGTTGTTCAAAAAAAAGGTCAGATTAAAAAGTCTATTGGCGCCCCCGATCGGGCTTTCGACGAACAAATCGCTCCCACTTCATCTTTTTTTTATGTTTTTTTTTTCGTTATGTTATACTCCATCGTGGGTCCGCGCGTGCGCCCTAATGGGTCCCCGTGATAACTCTCACTTTTAAATCCTTTTACAACCTTGTCACACTACGACGCGCAACATACAAATACGCGCTCTAACAGTATAAGTCGAAGGTCCTATTTTGAACGACGTCAGCGCCGTACTTTAAATTCCAGAAATACAAGTCATTTGTAAAAGTTATCTGCACTTTATTTAGTTGAGATTTCGTTCGTTTTTTTTTTTTGATGTTCGTATCTTGTAAGAGGCAGATTCCAGGCATTCTTTGGATTTGTAAGTATCTCGTTTTTGGTAATAATTATTAAAGGCTAAAGGGGAGTTAAACGATCCGAAGCCTTTACCTCTTTTTACATTAATTTACATTTTTTTTGTAGGTATGTAATTAAATTTGAATAAGTAGGTTTGTGTAGGTACCTGTATAATGTTAAGTATTTTAGCGTGTGGAAGTAAAAAAATAAGCATACTTAATGTCAACATTGAGTGGAGGCAGAATTACCGCGGGACCATTACGAGTGTTTTCCTGACATTTGGCGCTGGTTTTTCTATAAAAATGTCACGTGACACCTCCGCTGGCGAACCTGTCGGGTGTAAAATGAGCCATTTCGCAGACACCTTGTCAAATTCCCATTCCAACACGTTCTGGTGCAGGTAATAGAACTCACAACCTTTCGGATACAAGCCTCATTAAAGTACGCTAAAATACTACACATATATTATTTGAAACATATTGTTTACTAGATTTCCGCCCGCGGCTTCGCCCGCGTGGACTTCGGTTATGTTGCGGTATAAAGGAATATTTTTGTTTTCCCTCGGGAATATAATTTTTTCCCGGGATAAAAAGTAGCCTATTATTTAAACCGGACTTCTAACTATACGTCTGCAAAATTTCGTAAAAGTAGTTACGGCGTGAAAGCGAAACAAACAAACAAACTCACTTTCCCATTTATAATATTAGTAAGAAGTAGGATGTAAGTATATCTTATAACTGGGAGTAGGAGAGTGTGGCTTCTCTCTCTAACGGGTATCGGCGGAACACTAGCGCCGCAGGTAACTGTGGCATTATGCTCAGCCGAGACCCTATTGCTGGCTTAAGAGCTGGCACACGCTCAGTAGGTACTGCTCAGTGCGAGTTGGTACGCTTTTGATTGCCTTGTGCTTATCTTATGTGTGTGTGTGTATTATGGATTGTATTTCCTATTGTTTCTTTTATTATTATTATTTTCTCATATGTGTTCGCTCTTAAGTTGGTAAATAAAACTAACATAAACAAAATTAACATTTCCAATGACCGCCGTTTTAATGTTCCAGCATATTTACTGTGCTGTATTTTTATACGTCACTAAGTGGCTATTCAAGGGTTAAGAGCATGTCATACAATGGATCATAATATTGCTTAAGCGCGTATTGATGCTATTGTTGATTCGCTTTGGCAGACGATTGTATAGTTTTTCGGCTTAAAGGTTCAGTGAGATTGTGCTGCCGAAAAAAAAATTAAGTGGCCACTGTGATGTTGGTTAAACGGTCGCATTGGAAATTGTGCCTTAAGATGTTTATTCATAAGAACTTTTTTGTAACGGTGGCTGACATTTGTACTTTTGAACGCGATGTATATTTTTAAATAACAGAGCTTCTGTGGCCTATTGATTAGGTAGTTTGATCCAAAATAGGAGTTAGCGGATACGAAGCCTGCTTCATATACCAATGGGTCTCTTTTTCATCCTACCCAGGGGAACAAAAGGCGTAAAGGGTATTATCGTCATCTAAACCTTCAACTCTTAAAGTCTTCTACACGGTATTTAGTTTAATTAGTATGTTGGATTAAAGACAGAAGGCTAGCCCCCCCAGGACCCAGTCCAGTCCAGTCGTCATTGATTAAACTCAGATCTATTCTGGATGCCGCTGTACGCCCTGACTTTAAAAGGAATCACAGTGGTGGGAAAGTGGGTGGAAATATCACGGAAAATCTTTTTTGGAACTTAAGGTACCATTAACGGTTACTTTCGCCACGTCAAAAAGTCTACATTTAGTCTTTTTAAACCTAAATAAAGAAGAAGAGGTCTGCTTTAAATTTAATTTAAATTCAAATTTAATTTAAATTCAAATTTAATTGTTTCCATCTTAAATTGTTATCGCGACCTAGTTAATAATTTAAAGTTCAGTAACAATTTTGAGCGCCTTTATAAAAGTAAGTACTCTTTTGATACTGAGATTCAACACCTCATCTGATGAAAGTACCTACATATATGTTTTCCCAGATCGGTGGATTGACATGCTGGAGTCTGTATTTCCTGCGCAGTATAGTCTGGAGGTTTTCAAATCACTGGGCTAAATAGGTACCTAATAGGTAATGAACAAGTGTGCTCAATCGTAGACCACATTGCTGCTTAACATCTGGTAGGATGGTGGTCAAACGCTTGATAGAGTAGTAAAAAATACTTTCATAGAGTAGTAAATAAACCTCAGATCTAAGTTACTCCGTGGATCTAAATAGCCCAAAAATTACGGTACCTAATGAATTATAACAGTTCTTGTCAAAATGCATTGCCCATGGTCCTTGCACTAGGGAAACCCTGTACCTATAGCAGGAACCTCAAAGAGTTTTTAAGATTGGGCGGCGAAAAATGTTTGCTAGTTATAAAAGTACTAAGCAAAATAATTACGTTGTTATTATTTCCCATGTAATAAAAATCTAGAAAGGTTTCCGATACAGTGTATCTCTATTATAAACGTGATAAATACTTGCATAATAATAAAAGAAATTTGCAATAAACCGACCTAAGTAACTGCCACATAATAATCAATAGCAAACATGATTATTATTCATATATTTTGTAATACATTATTTTAAAAGAAATGCATTATTAAAGCGTACGTTTTCCATTGATTTCCTTTCCGCTGACCGTTGAGAATTCCCCGTAAGCGCGAGTTTCTTATAAATTGTAAATTAGATGGAGAAAAAAAAAACTTACGTAACACAAATTGCGATCATATAATGGAAAACCTATCTCTATCACCTTTCCCTCATATTCGATGATGGTGTTTATGCAAAAGGAACAATTTCTTGCCTGCTATCGAGTGCGAAAAATGTAAGTTGATACGTTTGCATCAAGAAAAACCGTGGTATTAAAAGCTCAAGTAATAATGGTGATGGTTAAACGCTGAAGGTTCGTTTACATTGGTCGAGTACTAAGAATTCTTTTACCGTCTCATAACAATTTCGCGGTCACAATCTACTTTACTTTTCATACATATTTCTGAACTCGTGTCTCAAATATTCCTTTAGGCGAAAAGGTTCAACATATTCTGAAACATACAATGTGTAGTTTAATATTCTTTACTATACGCACCTGCTACTTTGATGTAAGCCCTGATGGTTGACCAACAAGTTTTTCTTTTCTCAAAGAGCTAGTTCTGTATGAATATACTATAGGGTGAGAGGTCAAGTGTACCGATAGGAATGTAGATCCTTTGTAACACGTGACTGTACAAATTAACGCAGTATGAAGTAAATGCAGTATTAATTAGGATGTAATGCGGGCCCTGATGTGGCAGGGAAAATATTTGTAGTTAATTTTTTTTTTTGAGCGAGTCAATAAATTGTTGTTGTACTGTTCGTTGAATGTGGAATACGTAATTACTATATTTCTGTCAGAGATATGTAATTAACTGATACGATGTAGATAGGCACCGGGGAAGTATCTTGGTGCTTGTACCAAAATTAACTAGCCACTTTTTTGTAAGTATGTAAAATCTCAAACAAACGAGTTCTCGAGTGGAGACCGCGTCTCGGCAAACGGAGTGTAGGACGCCATCAGGCAAGGTGGACTGATGATATACGCAAGATGGCTGGCAGAAGCTGAATGCGAGAAGCCGAAAACAGATCACAGTGTCGTGCAATTGGAGAGGCCTATGTCCAACAGTGGACAAGTATGGGCTGATGGTGATGATGATATAGGCGCTATCTACATTATTAACAGTATTTCTCTGCTGATACATGCATGTATCATACATATAAACCTTCCTCAAGAGACACTCTGTCTATTAAAGAACTGCATCGATATCCGTTGCGTAGTTTTAAAGATCTAAGCATACATAGGGTCAGACAGCGGGAGCTAACTTTGTTTTATTCTGCAATTATAATGACTACTGGCTACGTCCATGTAATTTCAGTTATTCAAACAAACATTAAATAAAGACACTTGAGTAAGTTCTATTGTCTCAGAATACGGGCCTTACTTTCCGTTGCCTAGCAACC
Organism: Conopomorpha cramerella; assembly: GCA_012932125.1. Lineage (NCBI taxonomy): Eukaryota > Metazoa > Arthropoda > Insecta > Lepidoptera > Gracillariidae > Conopomorpha > Conopomorpha cramerella. The sequence continues at coordinate 8,158 of SJJU01014683.1, forward strand.
TGCGTATGTAATTTTATAACAAATAGATACACATCAAAAGTGTCTAGGGATCAAGAACATTTTTAGCTCTACAAAAATCTAATGTATTTAAATCAAATATTCTGGATTGGTCTCCTACCTAATTCCCCATTGAATAAATTATGAATGAATTCAGTTTTTGTAAAATATATTGCTTGATTGCAATCTTCTAAAATGTACTTGATCCTTAGACACTTTTGATGTGTGTATATAGTAAGGTATAAAACACCGTAAACATTGTGACAGTTTCGACAAATGCCCTTAATATGATAATACTGCATGCCATCCGCTGCACTTCGTTCCGGAGATATAAGGCAATGACAGACGGACGCTACGTTTATCCCATAAAAGGAATGCAACGGCAGGCCCACCTCGGTTAAGCTTTTAAAGGTTTGTTTACACGATCGTGTTTCTGTTTTTTTTTTTTTTGCGACCTCGCTATACTTGGAAGCTATCGAACCTCTTGTTTCTAATAGTGGTGAGAAAAATGAAACTGTGTTGTACACGTCGCATAGTTAGAACAAAAAGGACCCAATACGAAACATGCCGATTTTGTAATATAAGTTTTGTTTCTTTTACGTTAAGTTTCAATTTCTTAAAATGACACATTTTGTGTTGTGTCACTTTTGTTCAAACTGTGCGATGTATAGGGTCAATAGATATTGTGACGTAAGTACTAAATAATGCTCGTAGGTGCAGCGTAACCTAACCAAAGATCTAATTAAGTCTAATTAATTAGATTTTTTTAATTAGCCTTGGTTAAGCCTAATATTACGACGTATAAGTGTGTTGTTTTAAGTTTCGGATGTATATTTAGGTAATGTGGGAATGTAATATTATTGTCATGTATATTTAAATATATTTTTATTTAAACTCTTAATATTAACAAAAGTTTAACTTACTAAATGAATTGACATTTTCTTGACGTGTACAAAAGACGACTTACCTCGAAAGGTAACATCTAGATGTTCTGTAAGCATTTATCTTCCCATTTAGTCTCATCCATTAAGTAGTTATTAGAAGTAACAAACAAACACACTCACATCTCACAATTATTATAACAATCTTTGACAAGTTTAAACTAATTATTTTTCAGGGTTGATATGTCCTGGCAGTTTCTTATACTTTCGTATTAGAATGTATTTTTATACCTAGATCTTAATAACGATCTCGACTACAACTTTAAAAAAAATAGGAAACGGTTTATGGACGGTAGTCTGTCGTGACAACGTCAAACATTGCAGTAGTAGTAGTACACTCGCTTGCGGAACGGGACAATGACGTCATCTTTTTCGTGCATGCAGCCCGTAGTATCGAGTTATTAAACGTTGTCACGTCAAAAAATATCCATAAATAAACTACGAAATTGTTGCTGAAATACAATGTCAATATTAAAGTAAACATTAAAAAAAAAGTGTCAGGTTTGTGCCAATAAGTATGCATAGGTTTTGCATGTTGTGAATATTATTACTACCTATAAGTATGTAGGTACTATAAATTACAAAAAAAAAACAGCCATTGGTTTTAGTAGGTACTTGAACTATTGTCCTATCGTAATCGAGGCATTAAGATTATTTTGCGATCGATACAAAAGCCTGGTCGGTTAGAAAAAAAAATATGTTATGACCAATAAGTGAACCACCCTATTTGGAAAAGTTAAGTAGAATAGGTTCATTACGTTTAAAAAAAAATTGGGTTCCTTAGTCTTGTGCCAGTTATGAATAATCTAAAATAATATGGAAAGTAATAACCGCGCTATCTATTATTATAAACTTTGATATTTTAAGTAATTGTAACTAAGTCATTTTTAAATTGTATAATTGTTCTGTTGTAATGTATTTTACTATTGAATCAAATAAAACCACTATCTAATAAATAAAGTAAAAATAAATTGAGTTAATAACAAAACAGTAACACTCGCGGTTATTTTAAAATAAATACTTAGCTAAAAGCATGCGAAGTGAGCAATATGTGAGACAACCCCTAGTTTATTATGAGGGTTGTAAAATGCAGCTTATTTTGTTCAAAGCAAATTATCCAATTAAATCACTGCCAAGTGGTTTTTCAATGAAATTGCACTTGCATTTTTATATTTTTTTATTTCAACAGTATACTGTTTATTAATGCTAATACATC
>SJJU01014686.1:0-14008 GCA_012932125.1 Conopomorpha cramerella
TACAGTTACGCCTTTTCTTCGTATGACGGCATAATTATAGAAGGTATAAAATTGTATTCTGTTCAGTGTGACAAATAAAATTGAAATCCTAATGAGGAGTTTTCTAAAAAAAAATAATCTGTCAAAGATAATTGAAAACGAAAGATATGCAACTAGTACTTTATTCTACGATCGTTCGTCTTTGTTAATTTAAAAAAAAACTTCTTATTCTTTTGGTCAAATAATTACTTTCCGAACAAAGTTTGACAGTAATGACAGTTCTCGAAAAACGTCAAAGAAAATTCCCCATAATCATACCTATGTAGGTAAGTATACCGTTACCATAGTTAAGTCAATATTAATTTATTTATCTTTTTCCGTTAATGGTTCACGTGAAACACTATTTGCTAATGTCGGTAGATAATACATTGTTATTTTTTGCTTTGTAATAATTGCTATTATATTAATTACGAACAAGTACATAACATAACAATTAATGTGGTTGTTTATTTTCATTCGTTGGACGTGAAAAAAAAAATTATGTATAGTGAGTGAGTGAATGGTTTCGTGTCCATTCATTTCGTTCTAGTGACTTAGAACAGCATCATGCCTACGTAGAAACCCTACGTGGAAGCCCCGTGATTTAATTCGCGTAAACAGTTTTATACATCAGTTTTTCATAAAACTACAATGTCCTATACTGTGTGTAAAAGGAGCAAGCAATGATATTAGAAACCTTGTTGGGCTTGTCAATATGAACAACTTTCACTATGGCGACAACGCGGGGTAACGCAAAAAACATTTTTCATCTTTTTTCTCTCGAGGTTTTTTTTGCCGCGGGAGATATCATTTTATATGGAGATTGAATAATTTTCTTTTAAGGAAATATTCAGGGACAAGCCCAGGTAGAGAGGCACGTAGGGCTCGGTGGTGGTACCCAAGCCCTACCTGCCTCTACGGGCTGCCTCTTTTCAACGTTTAACCCCAAAGCGGGACAGGCAGAGGCACTTGCTAAAGCAAATGCCCACGGTTCACCAAGCGCATTTAACCCAACTTGACAGGGGGTGAGCCCATCGCCGTTATAGGGTTCACACACATTGTTGTTGTGCGGGTTTTATCACGATGTTGTCCTTCACCGTACAAGCGTTGCGTATATAGGTTCTGAAAAAGAGTCCCATTGGTACACGTCCAGTAGCCGGACTCGAACCTGCGATCTTACGGTTACAAGTCAAGTATCCGACCAACTGGACGGAGAACTGTCATTACTCAAAAACTTCAAAGAAAATTCCCCATTACGGAGACTTCACGTCTTTCTATGAAGTAGTAAACATTGTTCATAATGACCAGCCTAACAACGTTTCCAGAACCATTTCTCGGAGTACTTTTACACGCAGAATAAAACGACACGGTCCACAGGATTGGGATAAAAAGTATCATATTATGTCCCCAATCCCCAAATAAATTTTGAACAAAATCGATTCAGCCGCTTTTGAATTAGAAATAGTATAACTAACACGACTTTTTTTACTATTGACTATATTAGGTATTAGAAGTACTATTTGCGATTCCGGAATAACCATGGAAATGACATCATCATCATCATCAGCCCATACTTGTTCACTGCTGGACATAGGCCTCTTCAATTGCATGCCACTGTGATCTGTTTTCGGCTTCTCGCATCCAGCTTCTGCCAGCCATCTTGCGCATATCATCAGTCCACCTTGCCTGAGGGCGTCCGTACACTCCGTTTACCGAGTCGCGGTCTCCACTCGAGAACTCGTTTTCCCCAACGGTCATCGGTTCTACGGCTAATATGGCCGGCTCACTGCCACTTCAGATTGCTAAAACGATGAGCTATGTCGATGACTTTGGTTCTCTGTCACTTCATTGACAATGACATAATGGACTGGATTTCGGGATTTAGCTAGTAACTTAGGGACTCAAAAGCTTCCCCACACCAAAGTACCTGGATCTGGCGATTAGGGTAGGAATCGCTAGATCCAGATGTAGGGGTATTCTGTAGAATAGAGGCAGACATCCTGACCATTAGACCGAAAGGCCTTCAGAGCTCCGATTTGCAAAACATGCATTGATCAACGCGAAAAGTATGGTTGTTATTACACAAAAAGTACAATGGGGGTACAACAATACTACCTACTTTATACTACTACCAGCTATTATTGTTATAATATGTATATTGTTCGTCATTATATTAGTTTGACGTCATAAATATACTAATAAGGTACCTGCTACCACATAATTGACATCATTATTTGATAAACTATCACGCTTATAAGATAGGATAGGCCAATACTAATTCATTGTTTCATGGTTTCATTTGACGTCAACCGACATTAAAAAAGATGTTGGACCTTGAAATTCAAATGTTCCATACATAACATAGAATAATATTGACTCAAGTGATTGAGCTAAACTGACTGTCTGACTCATGATAGTCATTCGGCTTCATTGTTCCATGAAGCTTGTGGTTACACAAATAGTGGCCAGTGGCGTGCACTGGCTTTTACGACAAGGTAGGCAGTAATCCCCAAGGATTGACCACCTATGTATAGGTAACTTGTCTTTACGAAACATAGGTACCTACGTATCTACTCACCCACAAAACACAGGACCTTCGTCAGCCTATGTCGTGAGTACAACAAAAAAGATCTAGCAATAACTCTATTATTAGGTCGGGTAGCGAAAATACTAAGGTAGGCAGTGTCTTTTTGCCTATATGGTGTGCACGGGGCCACTGTTATTACCGTCCTAGCTTCGCCAACTAGTATGTACACACTACACACTTCAACACCTTTTGTCCTAAAGCGGGGTTAGTAGACACTTGGTTTAGCAAATGCCCAAGTATCACCAAAGCGTAATTTAACCGCAACGTGGAAAGAGGGTGAGCCCATCGCCGTTATAGAGTTTCAACATAGCCTTGTGGTGTGACCCGCAGCCAAGCGATGTTTTTCCTTTTATCGTAATGAGCGTTGCGTGTGTGCTCTAAAAAAGACTACCATTGGGTAAAAGTCTCTGTAGCCAGTCTTGAAACTGCGACCTCCCTCCCGCGATCACAAGTCAAGTATCCGACCACTGGACCACAAACGCTCTTGTGTTTGGTCTGAGGTGAAAAAACAATTGTGTGAAAGAGACAACAACACTTAGACGAAGATAGAACTTTATTTAATTTGGCACATAACAGCACTATACTAAGCACCACAAATTTCATTTCGAAGCTCAACATTATCATTCATACTCTAATGTAACATTTTTTTTTACATTTTCTTTTTACATAGTGTTCGTAATATTGGCAGTAGTTCAGTGCAACAATGACTAAAATAAAGGAAATGTTCTAATTAACAATCTTAATTTTTCTACAAAACAAAAGCTTTTGGGTAATTCTTAATAGGTACTAGTGGCGAAGCTAGGAGGTAAGCCGGTAGTGAAAAATAGGCACTTAACCAATGCTTATTTAGATTTTTTATTTGTCTTACTTATTTGAGCTATAATAAGTCCCTACGCTACTTAATTTCCTTGAAAATAGTTTTTAATGTGCCTGGCATAGGCTTGTCTTGTACTACCGGCTTACCCCCTAGCTTCGCCACTAGTACCTATTAAGAATTACCCAAAAGCTTTTGTTTTGTAGAAAAAGGGAGGCCCTCGCCCAGCAGTGGATGTCATGTGGCTGATGATGACGACTACACACGTGAGCAGAAATTCGGTTTTGTCTATAAAAAGTTTAGTAATTTATAATGAGCTATTGGATAAAAAAAAGAAAACAAAAAAATTATGATGTTTTTATATGACAGATGGCGCTTACAAAGCTACAAAAGATTAAATTGATTAATACTTTATTTTTATTTTCACAACTAAAGACCGCACAAGTACGCATTGCTTTTATACATAGGTAACCAGCCTGAAAGAAAACAAAGATAAAGCTATAGATTTTTTTTTATTGACCCCACAATTTGAATCAACAGCTTCATCAGCGCCATCCGTGATCTTTTATGTAATCGTTTGACCATATTTTTTTTATCCAATAGCCATTGGTTCAAGTCGTTCTTTTTTCTTTTAAAATACTAGGTGTCTCGGCAAAATTTGTTTTGCCTTAGGTTTTGACCCCGTCTTCGAAGGAACTACATCTTTTAAAACTTCCCTGGACTTCCACGTGTGATTCAAGACCAAATTTAGCCAAATCGTTCCAAGCCAATATTTCTATATAGAAGATAGATTACTTCACTAAAACCGAACTACTGTCAATATACAAAAGCGGAACGCACAATAAATAAATCAGTATGTATTCTACTCGTAACATGTACGACGAAAGTGGCGACATTTCCTGTCTCACTCAAACATCAATAAGGTTGAGTTGTTATATTGCGACAAGTAAATAATGAACCTTAGTGTCTAATGACATTCATATGAGTTAAAACCTTAGAGGGTGGTAGACCATGGGGCCGACGTCTGCTACACTCTAGTAGTTTTATTACTGACTAGCTGTCCCGGCAAACATTTCTTTTGCTGTAGGAAGGTTTGTACCTCGTGTCTTCTAGTAGAAGTACACTGTAACGTTGCACTTTTTGTCACACACACACATTTTGTCGTTCTGTGGAACGGAGCGTGGGGCAAGGAAAATCGGTGTTTCAAATCTATCGTTTGCCAAAAGAAAAACACTTCAGACGTCAAATATGTCAATGGTTTGACGGATGAGAGTGAGGTTGTTGTTTGGTTGTCGATTTCGGCGTTCGACAATGGCGGATGCATACCAGCTCCTAAATGCTAATTATTTAGTCTAAGGGTAAGTAAGGAACCCTGACAACACTTTCCTTGGACTTCCACGAATAATTCAAGACCAAAATTAGCCAATTCGGTCCAGCCGTTCTCGAGTTTTGGCGAGACTAACGAACAGCAATTCATTTTAATATAATAGGGATTTTTTTACTTTCATTTCACTGTCGTTGGTAGTAAAACAGCGATGCACATCATTTACCCCTACGATGCCAGAGCGATCCAACTGCGAGAGTGTAGCGGACTTGGTCCCCTGATTCTTGGCCGACTGTACATAGAGAAATGTATTAGGATATTGGATATCTGTGCTCTATTAAACATGTACTGAGAAAGATTTGGGTTTGTATAGTCAAGGTTATGGCTCTACAGTCTTACACCGCTGATGCAATGGGAGGTTTTCTGACAGGTGGCTTATTACAGTTCTAAGAAATGTCAATAGATGGCACTACTTGGACAGGGTTATCATTACATATTTTTATTTTTTGTTGACAATTCCAAAATGAGTTTCTCATTGAGATCATGTCTGATTAGCGCCATCTGTAAGATGTTTTGGAACTAATTTTGACATATTTCAAGCTGTCAGAAAATCTCTCATTGCACTGAGCTGTACTAGCCTTATCAAAACGGTGCAGCGGACGACAGACGATTGCATACATTTCCGCAGAATTAGGCAATATTTTTATTGAGTTTTTCTCAAAAGATGGCGCTACGGTGTTCTATGGCGGTCATCAATCAAAACCTTCTTTGACCAAAAGTTCTTGCGACAACTCAATATCAAAAAAATGTCATGTCGTAGTTAGCTGTAAGGGTCTGATTGACAATTGACACAGAAACTAGAAGTGACCTCTATTATGCCACAGATGAAAATGAGTTTAAAAGGCCTCGTTTTCACATCAGCCGCGTACGACAGTAGTATTCGACAATACCTTCTCTTTTATTTACAGAGACATTATACAAAAATAATACTTATTTCACAAAAAATATCTATCTACTGCGTGTTAAAGGACCCCGAGCAATTCTCTTAAAAAGTTATTTTCGTCTCTATACAAATTAGAAATATTTCTGCTTCGGGAGATGACATTTTGTACGGAGATGTCAAAACCTTTTTTTTATTTATCCGCATCATCGCCATAGTAAAAGTTGTTCATATTGTCGTCAATATAAACAACAACGTTTCTAAGACCATTGCTCGGGGTCCATAGAAGGAGAAATACGGATATTTGTAATAACGATCAATACTAATTGATACATTATTCATTGGGTCATTTCAAGTCAGCAACGATTTCGATAGCACAATAAATAACGACCTACTACCAGTGTTGATACTATACAGGATGATGCGGAAAAACCCTTTTAAATCTGTACCATGCCAAGGGCATATAGATCCCACTCAAAACATTACAGAACATTAGACCGTCCAAAGCTATTTAATTTTCAACGTACCTTGTACCTGGAAAAGGGTATTCTACTGTTTATGTAGAGCCTACTGGGAGCAGCAGTAGCGGATGTCACTGTTTTTATCCGAAAATAAATTTCAAAATAAAGTCCCAGTACGAATTCGATCAGCTACTGAATTGTAGTTTTTGTATACTTTGTTCGATTTTTGATTTGGTTTCAGGGCATTTTTAATGAACTATGAACAAGCGTTTGGCCACCATCAGCCTGATGTTAAGCAGCGATGTGGTGTACGATATACCACACTTACTCAAAGCATCATAACTTGCAGAACTCCTGTCTAGTCTAGGTATACTGCGCAGGAAACACAGACTCCGACAAGTCATCCCTCGCAGCATTACATCGAATACTACAGAAACAGCAGACTTCACCTTAAAAGGGTATTCCTGCACCATTCTGTATACATTAGATTCCAAGGAGAACAGTTTAACAATCTATAATTAGGAAACACTGTTCTGTAGAAAGCGGAAATAAATAGAACACATCAATAGTCTCTGGTAAGTGATTTTTTTTGGCATCATCATACATTATGGATAATAATTCATAATTTTTTACATAACTATTCATACCGTCTTTCTTCATGTCTACCTACCCTGAGAGATAGGCACCAGGCTACGTATTATACAGGATGGAAACGCTAAGTGATTTCGAAACGAAAAGCTGTTGTAGTAGTACTAAAAATTGCGGACTCTATCAAGTGGTATCAAAATTTTAAAATATCTTTTAGTCAACGTTGTTCTGCGCGCCGCCATTACTCGTGTTTCATTTAGTCCCCGTGGGAAATTCGTTACTAATATTTCTTTTGAGTTGACATTTTAATTAAATATACATGTTGTATCTCAATTCAATCCATGCGTAAAAATATAGACAGTTCTCTGCTGTATCTAGTATGGTATAAAAAGTTATAAGATGTCTTCGACTTAATCATATACCTAAGTCTATGTAGATTTGCTCAATTGATACCTTTTCTTTACTATACCAAGATGACTGTGAGCTTCTTATGTTATTTTCAATGTATAGACTGAATTCTTTCCTTTTATGTATTATTTGTACGCAATTGATCCAATATTATCAAATGTATTTTTAATGTCCATAAGAACATCAGCTAAATTACATAAATAAAACATAAATACACTTCACGCCTTTTAATCCCAAAGGTAGAGGCACTTGCTAAGCAAATAAAAATACTTTAAAAATAATAGAGTAAGCACACTCAACATTTTCACCCTGTATACACATAATGTGGTATCTTTACATATGCTGTGTATCAGTTAAAGCGTGCCATTGTTCATGACGATGATCAGGAAACTTAATACAATCCATCCAGTGTTTTAATCTCTGTCCCTTGCTCGTTGCTCCTAAAACCAGGCTGCCTAGGAAGTCGTTGGGTTTCCCGTAATCCTTGTCCCAAACTGTGAGCGTTAGGTTCTGACGCGACAGCTCCGTGGGACGTGTCTCAAAGAAGAACTCTTCGTTCCACACCGGGTTGAGATTTCGCCATTTGATCGAGGTCTTGTGCTTCTTGTGGTATGGGTCCGGTTCTAGGTGACTGAAAGATAATGAAAGACATATCTTAAAGTCTCGTCTGTATTTCCAGTTCCGTTTGAGTAGGCAGTTCTCTCAGTGCATGTCGAAATTAAATGTGTAAGGGCTTAAATTAATAGAGTTGGTGACACCATGTCCTGTTAAGATGTAGCAATGGTCTAAGAAACGTATGTTGCCATTCCTCCGGACATGGCAACATACGTTTCTTAGACCATTGCTCGAGGTCCCTTAACACGCAGTATGTATAGTATGTGTGTACATCGTATTCTGTCGGTCTGCCGGCCACACACCGCAATTCACTCTCTCGCTAACAACTCTACATACCTGATGAGTTTGATTGAATGACGTTTATAACATTTTAAGGCGAAGTCTACTTTCTGCCGACCATCTTAGCAAGAGGTGTGAAACCGGGATGAAAAACATTCAACCTCTTTATACAAAAAGTATAATAAGAGCTTATCGAGATAGTCGTGTGGTGACGGCGAATAGAATACATGTATCACCACCCCAGCCCAACTTCAACTCCCCCTCCCTCCAAATGATCATGGAAATCATTGGGAAGGTCCTCGTCCCAGCAGTGGACGTCATGTGACTGATGATGAATTTGTATGAGGAGATAGAATTATTTCTCCTCCCGGGTCTTGACTCCTGCTGATATGAAACATCCCTGTATAAGGTATGCTACGCTAGATAACTTTACGTTAAGTACTGTATGTAATAGCACTTATAACGATGAAGAAATAAACTATTTCATTTCGTTACTTTTAGGTTCTACTAGTTGGTGTTAGTTTCATTGACTACTGACACTAGTTGGAACTACACACATCAAAAGTGTCTAGGGATCAAGAACATTTTTAGCTCTAAAAAAACTCTAATTTATTTAAATCAAATCTAATCTTCTGGATTGGTCTCCTACCTAATTCCCCATGCCTGTGCCATGCCTTATCACCACATTTTTGTAAAATATATTCTTCATTACAATCTTCTAAAATGTACTTGATCCCTAGACACTTTTGATGTGTGTAGTTTCAATTACGACTAGCAGGTACTAACTATAGTTACAACTAGTATCAGTAACACTTACAGTTTAACAAACGGGTCCGAATAACCGTTGTTGTCTCTAGCGGGGAGGTCTTGAGCTCTGCACACGGCAACCAGTAGGGCGCGACGTCGCGTGCTGTAGGAGAGTGCTAGCAGCAGACGAGGGCCCGTGGACGCCCCGGACGCAGCGCCGGAGCCGGCGGCCGACAGCGCCAGCCGGAGCTGGGTAGGTGACTTGCTGCACTCCCGCAGCGGTATGCTGGCTGAGCCCATCTCATCGCAGCCGTATCTGGTGACATTGACGATTTTTATAGTGCTAATTCAGGCCTATGGGTAACATAGTTACAGTTACGTATAAGTCGCCCTGTAGTTCCGGGCCCTTAGGAAAAATTCATCATCATCATCATCAGCCCATACTTGTCCACTGCTGGACATAGGCCCGCCACTGTGATCTGTTTTCGGCTTCTCGCATCCAGTTTCTGCCAGCCATCTTGCGTATATCATCAGTTCACCTTGCCTGAGGGCGTCCTACACTCCGTTTGCCGAGACGCGGTCTCCGCTCGAGAACTCGTTTTCCCCAACGGTCATCGGTTCTACGGCAAATATGGCCGGCCCACTGCCACTTCAGCTTGCTAAAACGATGAGCTATGTCGATGATTTGGTTCTCTGTCGGATCACTTCATTTCTGATTCGATCCTTCAGAGAAACGCCGAGCATAGCCCTTTCCATAGCACGCTGTGCGTCTTTGAGCTTGTGGGCCAGCCGTGCCGTCAGTGTCCACGTCTCAGCTCCGTATGTCATTTCAGGTAGGACACACTGATTTAAGACCTTTGTCTTCAGGCACTGTGGGATCGCTGATGTTAAGACTCGACGTAACTTCCCATATATACCGCCCATGATACCCTACAACTTTCCCCAAGGGAAAAAAAAATTCACCTCTTCATAAAACTTACCACACAGCTGATTACCATTTTATATGAAGGGGTGGGTAGGTACCTAGTTCCTAAAACAAGGAACCCCATCCTTGCGGATAATGTCTTTAATTTGATATTGTAATACATAAATATACTTGACTAGCTGACCCGGCAAACGTTGTTTTGCTAATATATATTAAAAAATCCGAGATAAAAATTATCCTAAATGTTATTCCAATGTATAAGGTATCTGCGTGCCAAATATCAACCAAATCTGTCCAGCCCTTTTGACGTGATTCGCGGACAAACAGATAGATAGACAGACATTTTTTCCAAAAATATGAAATTCTGCTTCTGTAACGGGAACTTAAAGTAGAGTCAGTGGTGTATATCAAATTGGAGAATGATACACTGGAATAACATTTAGGATAATTTTTATCTCTCGTAAAGTCAGTGGACTTTCGCATAAGAAGAATCAATGTACAGTTTTGGACCCTGAACAGTTTTATTATAGTATAGCTGTTCCAAAAGTCGACGTCAAGCCGACAAGGGGTTATAGGAATTGTTATTCCCACCTGTCGTCATCAAACAGCACAATCTCCAGGCTCTTGGTGGCGAGGTCGGATTCCGTCAGCCCGTAGAAGTGTAAGGTCTCGTTGAATTCAGGATTCTTGGTCTTATGCACCGTCTTGGTGCGGAGGCGGTTGGAATATGTTCCTTCTGGAATGTAAATATGGGAACATTTTATGAAGTTTCAGTACCCGCCATATAATTGCGAAACCAATAAGATCCAATCTTTTCACCAAAGCAATGGGGAATTTTCTTTTACGTTTTTCTGACAGATTTCCGGGTATAGAATTGTCATTACTTTCCAAACAAAGTTTGACAGTAATGACAGCTCTTCGCCCGGAAATCTGCCAGAAAAACGTCAAAGAAAATTCTCCATTATTATAATGATTGATGCGCTAGTTTAGAAATTACTTAACTCAAGAAGTTCGCGATTTCATAAGCACATATTCAAGCACCAAGTTTCAGAACTATAACTCCAAAATTATTATTTGTTACAACAAAAAACAACTTTCCCCAAGGAACTAAAATGTAATTTGATTGAAACCGTTACAGGAAAAAAACGTACTACTACATACCTCTGGGAAACACTTCAAGCCTGCAGAACGGATCAGAGAGTCCGGTCATATCCATGCCTATTAACCCCCGGGCCCGCATCACCGTCACAGCCAATGATGACGTTGAACTGTCATAAGCCAGCTTCACCTCCAGCGTTCCGAAGCCAGCGTCAGGAATCGTTGGAGGTCTTTCTATCTGCGTCTTCTGCTCTTTCCTCACGCTTCGAAGGCTGTAGGCGCTTCCCTTGCTGCTGGTGCGTTTGAGGAGCGGTCTGGAGATACTGTCCGCGCGGTGGAGGCTGAGCCCGCTGATGCCATGGCTCAGGAGGTCCGTCTCGCACCAAGAGTCGCGTTGGGTGTCCTGAAGTGAAGATGAAAGTTGCGTGTGTTGTGTACTACGTAATTTTAGTACGGGATATTATTGATTTGTACATCTGGGCAATAAAGTTGTTATCAGTTTTGATGATACTTCCCGTGTCACTAAAATTTTATTACGGTACGTTCTATATTGTGACAAGTCAAAAATTTACCAGAAAAGTGTAACGACATTATTAGAGTTTTAAACTTAGGGAGATTCGTCCAGATTCTTGGCCAACTGTCGAAGATAATGTCGAAGTTCAAATCCATTATTTTTTGTGGGGTGGAAAGCTTTGTCTTTTAGGTCAATGATAAATTGTAAGAGTAGAGTAGAGTATATGTGTGCCTGTGGATGTTATGTGGCTAATGATGATGATAAAGTACCTGTCTTCATTTTATTAAGTTTACTAGTGGTCCGAACAGAATTGTTCTGTCTTAAGTTTGAATATCTTTCCAATTAGTATAAATTTCATAATAACTACATACTATTGACAGTACCATTCGAGCCAGTCATTATCTAGTTTTGGACTAAGCAACACTTGTATATTATAGATACAGAAAAATCAATTTTATGCCGTTTCCCGTGATGCTATAAAGTATAAGTAAATTGTTCGCCGTGTGTCTTATAACACTCAACATAAAAGGCGACTTAACTGGACCACCCTGAGGAATTGGGGAAGACAAACTATCCTTTTGTCATGCAGGTTTGCTCATGATGTTAGCCTCTACTGCAAAAGAGCTCTGTAAATTTATATCTCCAAAGACCATCAATTCTATTGGGAAACGACTGGAGTGCAGTATTTCTTTGTTGCTATGTACCTATGCGCGTTCTCTCAAGTATCTTCCTCTCTCTCTTGTAGTAATGCAGCCCAATGAAAAAGTGTGTCGACGACTATGGAACCGAGATCGAAAAGTGAGCAATTTATAAGAGTTTTTAACAACTAATGGAAGCCCCGCGATTTCATTCGCGTAGTTTCAGTATCTCATACAAACTATAGCACCCTCTATACTGCACTAAGTCCCACAGGAAGGGGATAAAAACATCCTATGTTATTCTCCTGGTTCTAAGCTACGTCCCCACCAATTTTCTGCCTAATCGGTTGAATCGTTCTTGAGTTATAAGTGTTGAAACAAACCCGTCTATCTTTTATATATAGACTAGCTGACTACCTGGAAAACGTTTTATACCAGTATACTTTATAGTCTATATACTATTCTGGATTATAAGATACAATACTGGCAAGTTTCATCAAAATCCGTCCAGTACTTTTTGCGTGAAAGAAGGACAAACATCCATCCATACATCCAGACATCCATCCAAACATTCGCATTAATAATATTAGTAGGATTAGTAGGATGAACAATTTCCATATATTAAAAGTTTTCAGCTATTCCGTCCGAATAACGTTTTGATTAATATCGCGGTACTGGTATCTATCCAGCGACATTTCAATCAACATCATCAGGCTTATACTCTTCCACTGCTGGACACAAGTCTCTCCAATTGTACAGTTGCCACAGTGATTTATTATCGACGATAGTAGCCAGACTATGCTTCTCATTAATTATACTAAAGCTAAAGCAAAGAGAGCGAGAAGAGTAAATTGACACAGAATGTGGGTCAAGCGTCCCCCGTCAATTGAGCGTGATGCTTAATGCCTTTTGAATTGGTACAGTCGGGAGCTTGGTCTCAACTTCGACAAGGACACGTACTGAGTTTCGAGAACACATTCATCGATAAGTAATTATATTAGTTTCGGCTATTATACACTTGGATTTTACACAAGAATTTCTTTCAAGTTATCTTTCATAGATAGAGTCTATGAAAGAAAACAGCATCAAAATACTTTGCGTAATTTTAACGATCTAGTCATACATATACACATATAGGGAGGCGACTTTCTTCTGTACTATGTATTATTGGTGGAGTGGAGACCTCGTCTCGGCAAACGGAGTGTAGGACGTCCTCAGACAAGGTGGACTGATGATATACGCAAGATGAGAGGCAGAAGATTGATGCGAGAAGCCGAAAACAGATCACAGTGGCGTGCAATTGAAGATACCTATGTCCAGCAGTGGTGATGATGATGTATTATTGATTCATATTTATTTCTTGTACCTACTTACGCAAGTTTTCCCAATTTCCATACATCAATAAGTCAAGGCTAGTTTCGATTAAAACAAATCTAACCTAATGGCTTGTCGATGTATGCGTTTTCGAAGTTAACTTTGTGTGGAAGCAATGTCCTTGTCGAAGTTTAGTCCGCAACCTCTGGAGTGCACTACTAATATTATTAGTCGTGTGGTGACAGCAAATAGAATACATGTGTCGCCACCCCATCTCTATTTTTCCAGTCTTGGGGGTCGTAAACTGGAGGGAACTCTTCAGAGGACGGTGGACAGTGCCAACCAGCCTCCCAAAAGGGGTGATTATTGGCATGTACCCCCAAATTATCATGAAAATCATTGAGAGGCCCTCATCCAGTAGTCTCTTGAAATTCCCCTCGATTTACCTGATCTGCATGCATCAAATCCCTGATTTCCTCATCATAAAACCAAGTTTAAAATGTCTCCTTTCCAACAAAAAAATGATCTTAAAAAACGGTGCAAAAACGTCGCAGTGCTCCGCTAAAAAAAGCATATATGGTTAAATTGAGTAACATAACCTTCTTGAAGTATTAGAAATACTATAATTTTAAAGAAAAAATAAGCGACTTCTACCACCGCCTATACATTTTTTTGAAAGTTCCCTCGATTTACATTCCTGCCTTTATCAGACTCTGATAAAATGGGACCACCTTTCAA
>SJJU01014687.1:5226-17071 GCA_012932125.1 Conopomorpha cramerella
ATTTTATAACAACACACACATTGCCTTCATCCCATGTTAAGTAGCTACAGCACTTGTGTTATGGAATTCAGACAACGAAATATACTTAAATACGTTTTTTTCCCCTTTAAATACATACTTATATAAATAAAACACCCAGACACAGCCGACAAGTACTTAAAAGCTCATCACCTAAATACCTGTCAGCGGCGGGAATCGAACCCACGACCTTATGGAATGGAGGCAGAGATGCTGACACTACCCAACGGGCCCCCCTAAAACGTATCGACCACGGGAAAAATTTTAAATTTCAAAATAATAAAAAATACCCTTCACGCCTTTTAATCCCAAAGCGGGGTAGGCAGAGGCACTTGCTAAAGCAAATGCCCACGGTTCACCAAGCGTGTTTAACCCAACGTGACAGGGGGTGAGCCCATCGCCGTTATAGGGTTCACACACCTTGTGGTGTGCGGGTTTCATCACGATGTTGTCCTTCTCCGTACAATTTTATTTACGAGGAATTTTGTTTATACTTAACTAATTCTAAAATATACTAAGGGGTTACATAATTAATATTTCGTGTCTTTCTCATTTCAGTTCCAAACCTACTTCGATAAAATTGGAATTGGATTGGTATTTGAAAACTAAAGACATCGGCGTTCTGCTATCGCCTCGCTCGAACTCTTCCCAAACTCTTCGAATCAACTCCGTGAGTCTACAAAAACTCCTTGGTTCAAAACTTTTTTTAATGAAAAATGAATAAAAAAAAACAAAACTTCAAACTTTTTCCATCAACTCGGCAAGGACTTGTCATCTTTAAAAGCCGATGTTGTTTATAATTGCTCATTCACCACGGAGGATCCTATAACCATTCCATGCGACATGACAAGTAAATATAATATATTACTTAATCCTGCAATAATTTAATAATACTTACAAACGCAATGTGAAGATGTCTCAACGAATTTGGAAAAGCAATAATTTTGATGTGTGTTGTCAGAATGATTCATTTCTTTTCATAAAGATAAATTTTCGTCGCCATTTTGTTTTCGCAATCAAACACGTCAAAATGGCGTCCATATTCGTTTGTTGTTTTTTTTTTTGTTAATAATCGTGAAATATCGTGATAATGGGGCCACTACATGTCTCAATAATTTTAGGTGGTAATTTGTATGTTTCCAACATATCATTGTGTCATTGTAAATAATTTTTACACACCATATTAAATGTCGTGTCGTGTGGATGGACTTTTTTCTCTTTTAGGCTTAAAGTAATAATATTGTTTGCTAACTGTTTTGAGTAAGTGTTTAAAAAAAACACACACGCATTGTTTTTTTTTAGTATTGAATCTCCTCGAAAGTAGTAAGTGTAATTCTAACGTGAAATCCTGTCATTAAACCAAATATTTGAAATATTATTTTATAATTAAGTAAATAATTACTGATTATTTTTTTTTTGTAAGAGTTAGTGATACCGAACCTTTGTGATGTGTAATAGGTGTCAGTGTATAATCAATGATGATCTGTTTTAAAAAATATTTTTGCTTGTTTGTATGTATTAAGTTTTTGATGTCTATCTCATGTTATTTAGTTTTTCGTAATGTAAGCATATTTTTTTTTATTGAATCACTTTGATCGTGTTGTGTTTATTCTAATCAATGTGTGTATGTGTGCGTGTATGTTATGTGTTTGTGAACGTTGGCGGTAGAATGTTTTGTCTCTGTCTAATCGCTATACCTTACCTATAATAGAAGGTGACAGAACTATTTTAACGTGAACCTTCCTCTGAGGCTCGACCTTCGTCTCTAGCAATGATCGTCTACTGAATAGCCTTACTAACTTAAATTATTACTATTATTAAAAAAATAACTAAAGTAATAGCATTTAAAAAAAACTAAAGTAAAGTAATAAAAAACGTACCACTCTTGTTAGATTTTAAATATTAAAGCTAAATGTGAATTTAAAAAAAAATGGGAAAGCATTCGATTCTAAATTTAAATAATAAAATGACATTTAGATGTTTTTTTCTTTTGTTCTTTATTAAGTGTAGGTAGTTAGTTAACGTATTGAAATTGGTTGAAGATGTTATTGCAAAGAATACTCGTATTAGCGTAAATATTCCAGTGCTTGGTTTGAAGGTTAAATTCCGTGCAACGCGGTTTCTGGTTGACGCGTGCGCTCGACGGCAGGTGTCAGTCAATCAATCGATCCGTCAGTACTCGTCTCAGCGCGCACTACAATTCGTTTTTTTTTAAGGAAACGCGCACTGACATGATATACAAAGTTTAAAACCGGTACTATAGCGCGAAAATTAACCAAAGATAAACGAAAGCTTACCTTTACCGTTTCGACAGTTGCATGTGCCGTGGTCGCGACCACGAAACGTCGGGCAAACAACGAAGGTAAGCTTAATGCTTATCTTTGGTTAATTTTCGCGCTATAATACCAGTTTTAAACTTTTAGTACAATTCGATTTTATGGCAGCGCGACTTAACCATCGAAGTTGGTATAA
Organism: Conopomorpha cramerella; assembly: GCA_012932125.1. Lineage (NCBI taxonomy): Eukaryota > Metazoa > Arthropoda > Insecta > Lepidoptera > Gracillariidae > Conopomorpha > Conopomorpha cramerella. Next base: position 7,717 of record SJJU01014687.1, read on the forward strand.
CAATCGTTGCTACTATTTAATCGTATGTTTCATTGCTGTGACCAAAAAAAACGCGCGTTAAAAAATAGTACTGCGCGCTAGTCCTATGAAAATCTGAAGTAGGATGCGCCTTTTACCTGTGTAAAACTAAGTTAAAACTACAATTGTTTACTTTTGTATAGCAATAATTTACAACGCTACGAAATGTTAAACTTATAAGTAATTGTAACATGCGTTTGCCTGTAATTAACTGTGCACTTAACCTATTGTTTCCATGATGATTATCTTGTATTATAAGTTCAAGTGTAACCGTCGTTGGTAAACCAAATAAATAAATAAATAAAAATGTATTGCAGTCGCGTCTGCCGTCGGACGCATTCGTCTGTCGCGGACTTTGGAAGTGTGGCAGGCGTGAGTCAAAAGCCTCGATCCACGGAATAGCACCTTTGTCACATCATTGGAAAATGACACTTATTTCCATAGCACGAAGGCATGAAGTTCAAGTAATCGCTCTATATCGAGTATTGGCACATTTACCTTGGAACTCTATCATACATGTAACAGAATATCGTCTGCTTACTGGAGAAATGAAATAAGCGAAATAGTAAAAGTAACTTTATATGTAATACGAACGTTTAAGCTTGTGATAGTAGAACACCTACTCGAACGCTTAAAGTTCAGGAGCATGCCATCTCTCTCGTTTTCATAATAACTGACAATGACGACATGCAAATTGAGAGGACCACCTCATACTTGATCTCGGTTGAATTGAGAAACGTGCAAACTATTTTAAGTCAGTTTAAAATGTCAGATTAGGTGAATTAAAGTGAGGAAAAGAATCATAGATAGACCATATAGTAGGTCTTTGACACTGTCCAGTATTTTGAAATCTACTTCACTGTGATTTGACAAAAAGAAACACCCCGGTAAAAACATTTTTACAATACCATGTGTCCTTCAATAACAGGGGTCATTTATAGTAATTACTACTTTTTTTATAAAAAATTAAAACTTTTTACTTATGATGTTTAACCAGCAAGCAGACGACATGTTAACACATTCGTGGACACTCAAATGAAAACAATAGACGTTTGACTCGTTAGTCGTCAAGCGAGCAATGTCCATGAAAGGGTTGATAAACAAAATAATTCACAAATCATCATCTAGTCAACAACGTACCTACCTACACATAGTGCATTTTATAATTGCATTCAGCCAGTTTGCAGTAAAATCTTCAGGCAAATTTAGCTCTTGTGCCGTAAGTTGTATGACACACAACGGCTTCTTTAGGTATTTTCTAGATAGGTAGATTGTTTGTTTTTTTTTCTTTTAGGCGTAAGGGTACCTTGGTCGCTGGACCGTTAATGGAACTTAAACTAATATATGGCGTAGAATGTGTTGAGTGAAATAGCAACACAGATGTATTTGCCAAATAAATATACACACATATTTATAGGTATGTATATGTTTTTTGGTATAATGGGGTTGTGGAATAGTTATTTACGTATATGTAACATCAGGTTGATAAATCGCGAAGCCCCAAAACAAAATATTTTTTAAAGTAATGCTGCCGATTTATTTAGTTCTGTTTTCGTTGACTGGCAGCACTTTGGGGTCATGATATTAAGGTAGTTTTTTTCTTGCTACAATGAAATACTCTCACGTCTCTAATCCCAAGGAAGAGTAGACAGAGGCGCGTGTTTTTCTGTGACAGGTTTTGCTTAAATTAGAAAATGTAATATGATTATATGAGAACATGAAATATTCAAATTCATGAAATATTTCATAAGTTTCAACCGGGTACTAGCAGTATAGAAGATTACGTGGTCAGCTCCTGACCATGGCACATGTAACTGTATCGAAACGTCGAGCAACGAAGGTAAGCGGTATGCTTTATCTTCAGTTAATTTTCGTGCCGAAATACCCGGTTATGACTTTTAATATAATATTAATGCGAGTTTCTTTAAATAAATATTTATAACAAAAGTTAATCATATCAATGAACTATAGAAGAGTCTAATTGGGTTCTTAATGGAAATATTGTAAGCTATTGGGCGATGCAGTAAACACATCTCACTAATCTCTCGATTTTTTCATCATAGCCCCACGTGACATGGCAGGCTAGGTTAGTACCTAACTAAGAATAAACCTAGCTCAGGATTACAGACGTGGGTTTATGTCTATAGTTAAAATTTCACTCTATACTAGCAATAACACCCCCAACAGTGCCACGCCAGTCCAGTTCTTATTGTTAATGAAGCAAACGCTTTGTTTGCATACCGCAAGTTATAATGACACCAATACTGTAGCCATCAGACATAATTGTAGTGTATTTTGAATTTTGAACTGTAGCTTCTTCTCTTACTACGCGGTTTGGATTCATTGCTAGATCTGAATTACCTATCTATTTTATAAAAAAAGAGCTACGTAAATCGTTAGCTGTCTTTGTCTTTCCACGAATGACAGTACTGACGTTTATTTGACAGAATTTCGTTCCTGTTTCTGTCATTAACGTCATAGTTTGCGTTGAAAGGAGTAGGGACGTAGGTCTATCAAATTAACACCATGTGATTTTCTATTATAGAGAATTTGCTGTTACATGTGAAATCTTTGTAATATTTTCGAATTTGTTACATGTAAATTCTTAAATATAGCAAGCCGCATGAGGCCTGCTTGGCAGACATGATCCACTACCAGCCAAAACTGCTTGGAAACCCATACATAGTGGACATGTTTTGATGATGAAAATAGTTATTTGTATGGTGTTGTCTTGTAAACTGTTTTCCGACAATACCAAATATCAATCTGTAGGCATTCTGTCTAGCAATGAAACACTACCCGTAATATCTAGAGTACCTAGGATATGCTAGCTTACATTTGCCTTTTAGCATCTAATTTGACTTATTCTTTATAGTACTTTGTAAGTAATAGATTAAGAAACCAGTCAGTTTAATGTCGGAGACCGGGGTAAGTCGAGCGCTAGCTTACTGCGCCAAACAGGGTACTGAAGTTTTTTTCTAGAAAGAATGGCATTGAATCCACATTCTTTTAGTTAATATTTAAGAATCAACGGATAACGGAGTCTCTAAAGCCCAAGGTACATAACATTTTTTTATTGATTCGGCAAACATTACATAGATGTCGCTACAGTAGTAGTACCCTTTCTGTTCTGACACATGACAGTGACAGAAATGGGAAACGAAGCTTTGTCTCGTTTGAACAGACCAAAACCGAATGAATGAATATACTCTTTATTGCACACTGTACATTACAAAATGTAAAACTAATAATGGTAAGATTGCAAATGGCGACCTTGTCGCTCAGAGCGATTTCTTCCAGGTAATCTAATTCATATATAACGGAACAAAACCGACTTGTAATCCAAAACTAACGTTTAAAAACAAAAATATGAAGAAGTAAAAAAGTAAGAGGTAATATTTTCTGACTCTGCCCCTCTTTGTCTGTGTAACGGGGTATGGCAATTCTGTTGTTTTTTCACATCTGAAAAAGTATGATACCTATACCGATCACCATGTGTAACTTGGTACCCTGTTTGGACAGAGCGCCGGAGCACCAAGGTAGGACTCATAAGTTAGTGTAACTAACACTCGAATTTAGATGGAAAGCTCTGCCTCTTGTTGAGGTTTATCTAAGTAATTAGCCGTTTAGGTGTTTTTGGCTGGCTTTGGCTGAAGGATTGTCTAAAATTACAATACTGTGTGTATATGCATACATGAAAGTCTCAGTTTTTAAACTGTCTCTGACAGTTTTTCTGCGGATTATCGGTTTACCGCAAAGGCCTCTTTATACCTTAATACAGAGACATTAAGATTCAAAATTGAGAACTTTTTTAGTCAGACGGACTCCATCCAAAGCCAGACAATCGCGATTGTACGCAAAAAAGTGAGAGTCTTTTAGTATAAGTATTTTGAGAAATTATAATCACAGTTTCACTTTCGTCATTTGTAATACATTGTAAGATCTCAATTTACATACCTGTAAGTGTGTAGAGTAAATTTTATTACTGTAATAGTTTATCACTTTCACTCCGCATTTATAGTTAAATTTCATTAATTATTATTAATATTATTATTGTGTAGGAGAATCGGTTTGTTACTCATGATAATATTTATAATGTATTTAAGCTGCGGAATGACATGAGATGTTATTTAAAAGTTATATTTTTTTGTGTAAACATTCGCTATGTTAAGGAAGAACAATTCGTGAACTAATACTAAAAGGGAGTCTACGTTTTTCTGCAATCCAAATATATAAACCATGATAATATTTTTTAAGTTTTCAAGATACGCTATTGTATTATTTAACAGTATTTTACCGAAGTATTTTATTTTGTATTTACTACCCTTGTATCAGATAAGCTAGAAACCAATGGATTGGACGATGTGAATTTTCTGCATCTGATAATATTAATTTATTTACTCTATTATTATTGAAATTACGGTTACCGAAAAAAATTAAGTTACCATTTTACTTATATTTAATTAAATTGAATAATTAGATGATAATTTAAATCCCATTTTGTCTTCGTCGCGGTCAACTACTGAAAAGACAGTATTTATATTATTATTTTGTGATTTAAAAAACTGCCTATGTTATTTAAAATACTTTTAATCCACTTGCATTATTGATGATTTAATTTCCATGTGTGACTAAACAAAATCGAACTAAATAAACTATATGTCCCTGTATGAAAGAAAAGAGCACATACTTTGGTACCTAGTGATTTTATTTAAAACCTAAGTCATCAAATAGTTCTGTTTTTGCTCACGGATCTTTAGAGTGAAACACCATTGCCAAAAATACAATATATATATATTGAGGGATATAAGAGCACATACGTCTAAGTACCAGTAGATAAAAAATACCTTGTAACAGAGTGAATTTTGACATGGTCGATTTTGTTTTGTCACATCTGGGCTACACTATTATGTTTTTCAGATAAATGTAAAGGGTATTGAGATAAAAGCACTGCTCATATTTATCAAACAGGTATATATACTCCTAAAACGTACTGGGACTTACCAGCGACAGAGAAAATAAAAGCCCATAGCGGTTAAATTACGCCCTTATGTCAAAAATGGGAAATTGATTGAACTACTGACGCTAGTATCGGACGTGTGATTGATTTATTACTCTCAGTGTCAAATTACTTGACAAATATACCAGTCATGTGACAAATAGTCAGTGGAACGCTCGACTGTAGCGCCATTAGTTCTGTGATTTCCCACCCCAACTGCTCGCTACCGTAACGCGCCCAGTCCGTTTGAATGTGTCCTGTCTATCATTGCACCAAATCCAGTCGACTCAACTTAAACAAGTGAATTCTAGTACTCCTTATAGTCCATTTGTTAATTAGTTAAAGTGAATTGACTTTCTGATACATGGGAAAGAACCTCTAACTTCTTTTAAACGTCAATCTATTACCTTGTGGCGGGAAAAGAAAGATTGTATCAATATTTATGTCAGTCAAGTCACTTTCAGTGATTAGCTAATGGTTATTATAAATAGCTTAATGTGTGTTATCATAATAACTCACTAGACATTAGTTATAGGTAACAGACCCTCGTTTGGTCCAAAAAAAAAAGGAATAAAACATAGGCCTAAAAATACGTTTCAGTAAGACCTATAAGTTGTAAGGCAGTGTAACAATGTAAGCAGTCCGCGCGGTCGCTTGCCGTTTCAGACACCTGTGCCAAATGATAATGTTTTGTAAATAATATCTTTCCAAATTTAGTAATACGTATATTGTCATTATGATTACTACCTACTTATTTCCTTTTGTCTTATTTTTCTGTTATTGGGTAACACAGTTATGTGTTAAAATGAACTGTGCTATACAATATACCTGCAATATTTTCACAGTTATTCTGTCAAAATGAATGGAAATATTGATAAACCAGAATAATATGGCTCAGTCAGCCCTTTATAACCTATCCTACCATATTGGAGGTAAGGTTGACACATAAATAAATCTAACATAAATAATGTAAAACCCGAAACTGTGTTACCTGAAAATCTTTTAAATAAGTACCTAATTGATTGTACGTTACATTGTGTATTACTTATCAATGTACTTCTATCACGCTGGAGTGTAAATTATTATAGTATTGTTAATAAAACAAACAAACATGCGGAAAATCATAGGTTTTAATCGAGAATCTTTTAATAGTTTTATTGATATTGAAACTTTAAACATTTTACAAAGTTGTTTCTAAATTTTAATTGTAATACTTGTTTAACTACATACCTAGATCATGATGTCATAACGATAGTTAATCATTCTGTGTCGATCAGTGATTTTCTTGGCGGCCATTTTGAATTAGTACCTGAAATGTCCGCTAGGTGGCATTGTCTTAATCATGATGCAAAGCGTCAAGCGACAGATACTTTTATAGGTACGTACATGCCGAAATGGTTTATGAAAGAAAATCGCTTATATTAATATATTTCACGAAGTTAATTTCCAATCTTTGTAAAACTGACTCTGTGATAATATCAACACCCCTTTAAATGATCCGGTGTAAGGATGTTGCGAATTTATTCACTACCTTTCTACATTTATGTAAGTAGGTACATATATTTATGTACTACCTACAATGAAATCGTTTATGTATCTTTAACTATAATATACACACATAAAGATATCGTGCACGAACTAAAAGCTGTGTATACTTCATAAAAAAGCATTAATATGTTACGATCCTCGTACTTAGAGATAACTTGACTGTACTGCAAAGTCCTAAATGATTTAGGTACATAGATCTTACAACAAGTTCGATTTTCAGTTTCAGCTAAATTCAGATGAAAATCTTCGGTTTCACTTACGTACTTTTACACCAAATAAATGGTGTGTTCCATTACCACTCTTGTAACATTGTTACAAACTGGAAATGACTTTCATATTTTTTACAAGAGGGCGTGTGACAAACTGGTAACACACCAAATTAATTACCTACGCACTATACGTACATCATGTAAAATGTGCCAAGTTTTTTAATGTCTTGTCTATGGGCGAAATTCCACAATCCTTGCGCCGGGGTCGTTGCAAGTGCACTTTCTGACGTTTGTGTTGTCTATAGTCTATGGCCGTGGCCCTGTTGTCTATGGCCACTAGGTCGTACCTGTGTATACCTGATTATACCTAAATAATTGGATTTTTAAACTTTATTCCAGTTCGCTGAGCGGGTAACTATCTCGCTGAACTGATTCGGGGTGCTCCAGAAATAATATTTGTATGCATATTGCCAAATTATGAACAAAAATTACCTTCTTACATGCCTCTTCACCGTGCCTGATTGAGATCAAAATAGGTTTGGAAAAAGATGGTTATTGTGTTTTTCCTGTGTAAGAATTTTACCTCAGCCTAAGCCACTGGATTGACAATTAAACTGTCAATTTTAAATCGGTCCTTGCTGGTGCACTAATTGATGCATACTAGTATTAATTTTGGAGCATCGTAGCTATTATATTATGGAAATAATACTAATATTTACCATTTTATTATAGTGTAGCAGTATTTCGATATAGTAGACTAAATGTCCGTCACTCGCCAGCCGGTCGCATCCGGCGGAAGTGGGGGTGGGCACGTTGTATCACATTTCTGATTTTTTCTCGAATATGAATGTCGATTGTACTCAATAATATAAATTTTTAATCCATTAGATTTGTTGTCTTTTATTTCTAGACTAGCTGACCCGGCCAACGTTGTTTTGACATTAAATAAATATTTTACAAAAACACACACATTGCCTTCATCCCATGTTAAGTAGCTAAAGCACTTGTGTTATGGAATTCAGCGTTGTCTGATATACCTACTTACTTATTTTTTTTTTCTTTTAAATACATACTTATATAAATAAAACACCCAGACACATCCAACAAGTACTTAAGCCTAAAATCACCTAAATACTTGTCAGCGGTGGGAATCGAACCCACGACCCTACGGTATAGAGGCAGACGTGCTGACCACTACACCAACGGGCCCGTCAAATATAATAATATATGTATATTATTGAAAGTGTTTCTCTGCTGCTATTATATGCATGAATTATTATACATATACCTTCCGCAAGAATCAACCCCATCAAAATTGGAAAGACCGTTGGGTAGTTTTCAAGATACCTTCATAGAGAGGGACCGACAGCGGGAGGCGATTTTGATATAATAAAACCAACATGAAGCAATAATTATATGATTATGATTAATAACAATGATTTTGAGGTTTGGTGGGGGCGAAAAGAAAATTCTGTATCAGATTTAACGCTAATGTAACAATGTGAAATGAACTAATTATTTAGACAAAAATCAAAGAAGATAGAAACAAGAAAAAAATGAGGGAAAGGATATCCCCACGATAAAAAAGGGGTGACCAAACTAGGTCGGGCCCAGGGACAATAAAAATGGCATTGGTGGGCCGCAAAAAAATTTGAACTTCGTCGCGAGAAAAATAATTTGCTCATTAATGTACCTACATAAACAAAGAAGAAAAAAAAGATTCTACGGGCCGCGATAACCCAAAACGCGGAAATAGTAGTAGTAATAAGTAGTAATTATTTCCCGACACTAGCAGTGTGACGTGTTTTGTAAAATTTACTGTTGGTTACACCATGCAGGGTGACCAACAGTAGGTAAGTGAAATTCCTCATGGTGACCAGGGGGACACAAAGCGGGCTTATTCCGTATATCTACCCTAAAGAATCCACCCCAGGGTGGAAAGTGGGAAAACACGCGTCCAAGAATCCACCTCGTCATATAAATAAATTTTCAGTTGTATGGCAGGGTGGATAATCGAACGTGCATTTTCAGAATATCTACCCTGGGCGTACATTTTCCAGAGTGAATAGTCGGAATAAGCCGCAAAGCGGGGTAACCACGAGTCCGACGAGCGTAAAATGATTAAACAATTTATTTGTCGATCGCATCTACAGGTTTACAATTAGGCAGGTCTTAACTCTTTCCCGGACGGTGAACGCCTATAGGCGTCATAACAATAACAAATCTATTGTGTCTATTTTACTGTCTGTCAATGTGTTAACCTAACGCTGACTAGAGGGCGTTTATTGTTAACGGCACCCCCAAAACTTTGGGCAGAAGGGTTGGCGATCGCAGTAATGTTGTGGTTTAACTCGCAGAGAGCGCTGCTGCCCGGCATCTGGAGAGTTCCCTCGGTCGCCTCTTACGACCCCCACGACAGGAAAAGTTGGGCTTATAAACATTTACCTAGTAGAATAATTCGCGTCGATGATATTAAAATGCTTAGATCATCATCATAATCAGCCCATACTTAACCACTGCTGGACATAGGCCTCTCCAATTGCACGCCACTGTGATCTGTTTTCGGCTTCTCGCATCCAGC
>SJJU01014690.1:0-15314 GCA_012932125.1 Conopomorpha cramerella
CTAGAGATGGGCAGTCGGATAAATACTCGAAGGATAAATACTCAGTGGAAAGATAAATATGGATATTTATCCGTATTTACTCGTTTATACTGAGTATTTATCCAAAACCTAGGATAAATATTTTTGTACTCTTGTTTTAATTAAATTCGTGATGAAAATTGATATGGGTGATGCAACGGGTCGGGTAGGGCAGAGATGGCTCCAGAAGGACATACATCACCCAAATTAGTCATGTCTTGACGAAAGATGGCATCAAAAGTACTCGAAACCAGATATGTAGGAAAATATGTATGAATGGAGATGAAGCTAAAAGGTATAAGGACATACCCGTGGTATCCAGGAACGTGATAAATGAAAATAGGCAGTATATATAAAATGTAAGTAGGTAGATAGTATTTAAAAAAATGTATCACGAACTCAGTAATTAGGTAAGTATAATTAGGTACCTACTGGACCAATAGGTATCAAGAAATAAGTCTATCATAGGTCAATGAGTAGGTGGGCATAAACATGAACAATTTTCAGTTGGAATGGATATCCGGCTCTATCCGGTTTACTGAACGATTATTCACAGTCCGGCCGGATGCCTGACTATAACCGGATATCCGGCCCTATCCGGTTTCTGGCTTGCTCGGTCGATTTTTCACCTCGATCTATAATCGGATATCCGGGTCTATCCGGTAACCGGCTTATCCGGCCGGTAAATCAGTCAGGATTTTCACAATCCAGCCGGATGTAACCCAATAACCGGATGAATATAACCGGATATCCGGCCCTATCCGGTTTCTTGCTTGCTCGGTCGGTTTTTCATGTCGATCTATAACCGGATATCCGGGTCTATCCGGTATCCAGCTTATCCGGCCGGTAAATCAGTCAGGATTTTCACAATCCGGCCGGATGTCACCTAATAACCGGATATCCAGCAAGATTTGGCCAGATGTCCGGATATCCGACGTACTGGTGGCCAATAACCGGATATCCGACACACTGCCGCCCAATAAACGGATATCCGGCCGGGCGCGCCAGAGTTCATAATTTAAAGACACACATCAAAAAGCTTCCATAAAACTTCCTTATAAAAGTAGCAACATTTCGCGAAAGAGTAATATCTCGAAATGACAAGACAAGACAAGACATTTATTTTCTCTGACAAGCACAAATTACATACATATAAAAATTAAACAATATGAAAAAATAAAATACACAATCACACATGAATAGCCACGGTGTGGGTATTTGTCAGCGAAGAGGAAACTCCGGCTCAGCATCAAGTCTCAGTTACTCGTGACGCTGGTCTTCCGCCGGCACTCAGTGAGAGGGGCGATATACACCATAATTATAATAATACTAGTGGACTCGACAGACGTTATCCTGTCTTAACTATTAAATATGAATATTAAAATTAGTATAACTTCCAGGGTGGCCCTGTGCCCAGCAGTGGATGTAATATTTTTCTTTCATAAGAACCTTCTCCTATCATTAATAAGCATAACAAAAGAAAAATTAGCGAAATCTGTCCACCTGTTCCAGAGTTATACCATGACAACGAAAAGTGGCATTGATTTTAATACATAAGATAGATAATATAATAATAAAATAAAACAGTTAGACCTACGCATACAATAAATGGACCATACATAAATTATAATTATACTAGTGGACTTGACAGACGTTGTCCTGTCTTAACTATAAATATGAACATCTAGGGTAGCCTGTGCCCAGCAGTGGATGTCATTTTTTTCTTTCATAAGAACCTTCTTCTGTCATTAATGAGCACAACATAGAAAGAATTAGCGAAATCGGTCCACCCGTTCCTGAGTTATGATATGACAACGAAAAGTGGCTTTGATTTGTATAAAATAGATATACCTATTACTTAAAAACATTAATTAAGTAATTAATTTAATAGTAATAAAACAATAAATAATTGTATAAATACGCAATCAAGCGACCAAGTCAACGCCAATCCTGTTTTTTTTAAAAGAACAGAAGCAAAATATTTACTCTCACTTTGGATAAATACTCGAGTAAATACGAGTATTTATGGATATTTATCCTCCAGCGGATAAATACTCAGATAGAAACCCGATCATCGTAGCGGCGCGTGCACATGCAGGTGGATGTCCTCTTTTTTCAGCATCGTTTCCGCGTGCGTGAGTGACTGAAAATGGCGTATCGCTACTCCAACGTACAATATTGTGAGATGGTGCGTGTATTAGCTCGATGTGGTGACAATGTTAGGCAAGCGGTGCGAGTGTACCGAGACGAGTTTGGCATATCAATATCCCGTGCGACAATGTTGTCCGCTACGCAAAGGCTCAGACGTTACGTACGTTACAGAGTTACAAGGAAAAAAGATTAGAATATGCTTTTCGAACAGTTGAAAGTGACACTGAATGCTTACCAGTTGTTTAAAATATTACCGGGTATTAAACGTGACGGCTGTGTCTAGCAAAACGCAGTAGACATTTCGAAGCCTCTTTGCCACAGGCACCGAACTGAACTTCGTAACGCAGTAATGGGTGAGTTTATCTATTAATGTAATTTACAAAGTAAATAGGTACCTAAAGAAATTAAATTGTTCAAAATACGGGAGTTATGGACTATTCATTTACTGAGAACTAAATAATTCGTAAAATTACTAGTCATCTCCGCTAAAGAAAGTAGGTAGGTAAAGCAGAAATGTAGGTATCTACATACCTACCTACTTACTTCATTTAAATGAATGTCAAATTTGCCAAATTGTAAATTACAAAGTCAGAGTCAAAGATTTTTAGGTATGTAGTTAGGTAAATCGGTAAAATATCTGAGCTACCTACCTAGTTGTATGTAACCTGTCTCAAGCGCGCGCGTCGCGTTCGGTTGAACTCCGCGCGAGGAGCGTCGTCGTAGAGTTACAAAGTAATAAGAATTGTCAGTATTTACGAATAAAATATTTACTTCTTAAAAAAGGGTGAAATATTTTTTTTATATTCACGTTTGTACTGCTTGCGGAAAAATACAGCTGATGTGCAACGGTTGTAACGTTTATTCATTTACACGTATACTATATTAATGACCATCTAACGGTTTACTATAAAAATCTTCTCGCTAAGACAAAAGCACGTCAACGAGAGGTAAACTATCAGTACGTCTGGGTAAGTCACTGCAAGATACTGGCTCGAAAGTCACCGATGTCTCCAGTTCTCACTATAAAAAACGACGAAGACCTTCTAAAAATGAAGTAAAATGCTTCATATTCTGTTATCATATTATTATCTATGTGTATGTCGTAAGCAAATTCCTCACTAATTACTTATATAAGCGTAATGATAGTATTTATGTTAATTATCCGTTATATAACTTATATATCTTTTATGGTGTCTCAAATAAGAGAATTGATGCTATGGACCTGCAATGCACGTTTTTATTAATAGTAATGTCTAGCAAAATTATACTCATACTTTCTAAATATAACAGTGTCCCAAAGTTGAGAACCGCTGGTAAAATCTGTTATCACAATAGTTCATACAAAAAAAACTTCTATTCATTTCGCAAACGTTAATCACCTCTTGCCTGTGTTTCCGATCTCGGCAGAAAAGGTGTTTTGTCCCATTATCATACGAGCAATTATAACACGCATTGCCTACATAATAGGCAGCGTTTTCGTATGTCTATTGATTGTAGCATTATGGACGTTTTGTTTTAAGGTTTATATATCCTGTTGTTGCGTCTTCCTATCGGAGACATTTAAGTGTACGGTTTTATGTTATTTTAATCAGTATGATCTATCATATAATAGTCGTATTGCTTTTACCCACTGTGTCTTCTATTAATTGTTATTATCAAAATGCTAGGGGATTGAGAAGCAAAGTTAATGTCTTTAAAAGAAACGTCTTACTAAGTAATTACGATATTATCTCAATCACCGAAACGTGGCTGTTAGAGGGCATTAGAGATCAAGAATTATTTGATGATCGTTATAATGTTTGGAGGCGCGATAGGTGTTACGGTCAAACCGGGCAGAAGCTGGGGGGTGGAGTTCTGTTAGCAGTACGGCGTGAACTGTCAGCCGCTGAGCGGGTTGACTGGAGGTCGTCGGCGGAGGATATCTGGATCACATTATCACTAAAAAGTGGAGGCATGTTAGTCAATATTAATGTATGCACTGTCTATTTATGTAATCAAAACCTAGGAAACTCATTTTCAACCCAACTTGCAAACTATTCAAAAAAATTGTTCGATATATTTTTAGCCAATTCGGATGATGTTTTCGTCTTACTGGGGGATTACAATCTACCGAACTTACTATGGATTGACCATGTACCTTCGGGAGTCACGGGTGATATCCAATCAAGCTTCTTAGATACCCTAAATCAATGCAACCTAACTCAATACAACGCCTGTGCTAACGCCAACGATCGTATCTTAGACCTTGTACTATCAAATTCATCCACCACTGTCCACCCTTGTAATTACCCTCTCGTCCCAGAGGATGCCCACCATAGATCATTAGACATCACGCTCGAAATGTCAAACCAAAACTACTTGAAACGCAACCATAAATGCATAGTACTGTTTGACAAAGGTGATTATGATAGTATAATCTCCTATCTAAATAACATAGATTGGCCATACGAGCTATCAAGGGGATCCATTGATGAGTCCGTTGATTTATTCTACAAATATATTAATGAGACTATTCACAAATATATACCTAAAAAATCTAGCAAGTGTAATTCACGCCCGCCGTGGTATACTAAAGGGCTTATAAAAATGTTAAAAGATAAAAACAAATACCATAGTAGGTACAAAAAATATCAAAATAGAGCCGATTATAATAGTGTTCCAGTTGGGTCGGACACCTGAACTTGTAATCGGAGGTCCCCGGGTTCGAAGTCCGGCTACTGGACGTGTAACCAATGGGACTCTTTTCAAGAGCCTATGTACGCAACGCAACGCTCGTACGGTGAAGGACAACATCGTGATGAAACCCGCACACCACAAGGTGTGTGAACCCTATAACGGGATGGGCTCACCCCCTGTCACGTTGGGTTAAATACGCTCGGTGAACCGTGGGTACTTGCTTTAGCAAGTGCCTCTGCCTACCCCTCTTTGGGATTAAAGGCGAGAAGTGTATTTATTTTATTTTATAATACATTCTCGTTGCTACGCAAACGTATCGCAGAAGTTGAAAAGGTTTGTTTTTTGAATTATATGGCCCGAATTGAGAACAACATAATAACAGATCCTAATAGTTTCTGGTCGTACATTAAAAGCAACAACAAGAGTGTTAATAGTTTTCCATCGACTATGTCGTATGGCAATCAGAAATTATCGTCGGGTGAAGATATCTGCAACGCGTTTGCAGACTATTTTAAAAAGAATTTTGTGTCCCCCAGCTTAGACTCTTCTTCGAGTTTATCGACAACTGATGTGTCGAACTTTTCTAATATCATATCAAGAAAATATTTATTTGCTTATTACACCACATCATAATTTCTTTATCATATAACCTTTATTTATTTTTAAGGCCATATCTACATTTCGAACAGAATATATAAAACATATTACCATACATATATTATTATTAGAAAAACACATTACATATTCAATACTAAAAAGATTAAATATTCAATACTAATCTAAACAAATACAACACTGTTCAGAAAAACAATTAATATTAACAATCAATCTTTATAAAAAATAACAATTATTTATATATTAAATTAAATTAACATGCAAACTATGATAATACAATATGCTGTCTATAAAATTAAACAAAAACAAAATACCTACCTACCTAATGAATATAAAAAATATCCCTCAAATCCCCAGCATCCTGAGGCAGAGTACCCAACATGGATGCAGCGTTACCTCGCTGAACCGCAATGCTGACGCGCTGTCCAAAATAACTGCCAGCCCTAGGGTTTCCCGACACCTCTATTAAACGGGACTTTAAAGTCTTGAAGAACCCGTGAGCCTCCTTACCCCAAGGACCAAGAGTCTCCACCCCAAATGGAACAAAGTGGTAGCCCTGCAAACACTGGTACTTTCGCCGCTTGTTCGCCTCTGCAGCACATGCAGCAGCACCAGCGCTCACCGAACAAGGTGCGACGTGACAAGCCGCCACCGTGTCTACACATGTGGCGTCCCACACTAAGGGCAGACCATTGGTCCATGGAATAAGAGACATTCCGTCCGGACGCTTCCCGTCAGTCCTTGAGACTCCACTGGGTTCTAATACGGCAGGCACCCCAACACTTACGAGGGCCCTCCGTATGACATCATTAAGGGCAGCATGGCGAGACAAACGACCTGCGCTGCGCTGACAGGACAAACCGTGGTAGCCCAACACATCAACACGGACTCCGCAACGACAACTATGCGGCTCATTGGTACGGACTCCCAAACGCAGAGCAACAGCTAAAGAAAGAGTCTGCCTATCTAATAGAGTACCAGTACTCACTGTTGGCAAAGCATGAAGCCAATAGCCAGACTCCACCTCCAATGATGCTAGCAAACGTGCCTTGTCCGCAAGGTTCAGCGCAGCCCCCAAAAGATTTTCGACAGCCAACTTACATACCGGCTCATCCCATAATCTCTGAGACGTGGATACAATGGGCAGATCAGCTGAACCCGCGACACCTCGCCAAGCTTGGACTGCCTCAGACAAGCCCGTAACCTCGACATCACCAAGTGATGGGCGCAAAATGTTACCAAAAAGGTCACGGACACTATGTACTGAAGACAAAAAAGCTGGCAAAGCCACGCTGGACACGCTACGCACACCTAAACCACCATGACGTACCGGTAGTGAAGCCTGGGACCACACAGAATCTTCCAAAAAAGAGCAATTTAAAATCTCCGCCAAAGTCTGTCTCAATATTGCGTCAATCGGAACTAAAAGAGCGGGAAATCTCCAAAAATGAGCACACCTCAAAGAATAAGTGAAATTTGGCACGAATAAACAAAACCGAATTATAATAAAAGCCATGTGCGGATGAACTTCCCTCAACCTAATCCTAGCAGATTGAAACTTCTCCAACTGGTTATTGACAAAAACTGGTAAAGCTTCATCAAAAATAGGTGCTCCCAAAAGTGAAAGCGAAGAGTTATCTACCACCTTTATACTAGGACACACCTTTTCAAAATCCTCCAGAATTCGACATCGCTGTGCTCCATCAAAGGTGGGATTAATATAGAGCTCACACTTTGAAGAATTCAACTCCAAGCCCACTGAACTGAAAGCCACAGATAACTTCCGCAGATCTTCTAAAACTTCCACAGAATTACCTGCCAAGGTCCCATCGTCTAAATACCATAAGTTGAACTTAGAGCACAAATCTTTTATTATGGGGTAAATAGCCAAACTAAAAATAGCTGGACCCAATGGATCGCCCTGTTGACAACCTGACGCTGATAAAATTAGTTGGTCTTGGTACACCAAACTCGAAGGACTTGCATAACATTGCCACAGATATTTGTATATCTGAGGTACATTCTCTTTAACCTGGGACAAAATTGTGGATCTGTTTATAGAATTAAAAGCGTTTTTAACATCCACTTTTAATAAAACCTCTCCACTGCCATGATTTAAGAAAGCTCTAACAGCATGAACCGCCGCTTCGCAACCACCGCGTACCCCGAAACCCAACTGAATGGGCTGAAATTTGCACGTGAGTTCCGGTAAAACATATTTACAGCTTATCTTAGAAGCCATTCTACGAAATGTATTGCCAACTGCAATAGGCCGGATGCCCCCCTGCTTCTTGTTCAACGCAATCAAGTTGGCTCCATAAAGCACATCAAGCACTTCCCCACATACACTTCCAGAAAGCATAAGATTTACTAATCGGGTTAACTCGAGAAGCAAAGTCTGACCAACATCTCCAGCCACAATGCACACCAAGTCCTTAAGGTGTTGCGGCGACAAACCATCCAGCCCCGATGCAGAGCCACTTTTAAAAGAGGTAATCGCTCTCAAAGTATCTTCTGTAACGGCTTCAAGGGAACTGTCTGAGAGTTGTGGTGGAGGCGGTAGCTGCTCAACAGGCTCCCCACGCGGATGCTTTGACTGGAGTGCCGCCCGAGTGTCAGCAGTCGGCGGTGCAATAGCATCTTCAGAAAATAATAACTGAGCCGCACCTTTAATATCGCCATCACTAATTTTACCAGACACTCTTTTATTTATATCACCCGAAAAGAATCCTCCCGCCTTATCAGGGATAGTATGAGATGCACGAGAACAATTATCTTTAATCTTTTGGGTCAAAGATAATTTGTTATCCCTGCTCTTATCCACATGTAAGACCCTATAAGCAAAAGTTAACAATTGAGTCCAAGCCTCCTTATCGTTTCTGCCAACAGTATTTCTTATGCACGTCAACAGGGCAGTAGCAACCGACAGCCGGGCCCCGCGCGGAACTCTCTTGACAACTGGGCAAGCACGCTTATAGTCTCCAACAAGACGCCATAACGGCTGGTCGGATGAAGATGCAGCTGAAGATTGTCCAGAAAAAGACGAAACCACATTTCCAGCAACCTCGACTGACTGCACAACCGGGGGAGATATGACAGGAACCGACTTGTGTAACCTAGAGCTATGAATCTTTAGCCCCTTACGACCTTTAAAAAACCTTGGCTGCGAACACTCCGGACATTGCAAGAACTGCTGCGAGGAGTCTGTCAACGAAGCGATATCGCTTTGAGACATACTAGGTAGCATTTGGCATAGCAAAATATAGATATAATAAACCTACACCAATAAGCGAAACGCAATACAAATAAAAAAAAAATTCATGCAATAAAAAAAGAAAATAAAAAAAAATAAAGCGCTGTTAATCACGGCCAGAACAAGATATAGTACATAGTTAAGCGCTGTTAAATATTAACTAATACTTTACAAGTAGTACATACGTTGTGTCGTATTATTAAAATAGGTAAAAATAAAAATAAAAAAAAAATACTACTTAATTATCACACAAAAGAAAAAAAAATCAATCACTAGGTAGGTAAGTATATGCACAATAAAAGGCTCAAAAAAAGCAAAATATAAATAAATTAAAAAATATCACAGCAGGAAGGTACTTACTTATATAATCCTAAAATACTTATAATCATTTCAATAAAGATTAATTAAGCTCATAAAAACAAAAAAAATAAATAATATATACCACACTAAAAACAAAAAAAATACTTCTCAAAATTCACCAAAAATTAAATAAGCCCAAGTAACACGAAAAAGCTTAAGGAAGCAAAAAGATAATCTTTAAAAATATCACCAACTAGCAGGCACAATATAAATTTTAAATGCATAATAAAGCGAGTGTGAAAATAATTATAAAACAATAAGGAAAAATTAGGCTTTCACAAAAAAAAAAATTAAAATAAATTAAATTGTAATATATAGGCAACAACTACATACAAAAAAATTAAATATTGACGAGAAATAGCGAGTGGCAAGTAGTGAATTGAACCAACACACCCCGATGCGCGTTGACGCGACGATCCACAGCTGTTGACCACTCGGACACCAATTACGTGACGTCATGTAACGAAATCTTCGTATCCATTTTAAAGTGTAGGAATGTTCATTTGTAGTAGAGCGGAGCCCTGCGATGACTCACTTGTGGGTCTTTTGTTTACGTACGACGTTATCTCTCCTTGAGAAGTTGAAACACGAATGTAGGATTCTTTTTTCCCAATAACTCCGTATATTAAAAAGGCATCCAATTTCTTTCTTCACAATCACAAAGAGCACTCACTCAGCTTTAAGCCGATATGCATTTATTCAAAAACGGCACGCTTTTAACAATTATTTTTAATGTAAAACTGCGGACAAAACGAAAACACGTACGACTTCTTTGACTACCCACAAAAAAAAAAAAAAAAAAAAAAAAGCATCATTGTTGATGCCGTTGTGAGTCGAACCAAAGTCTACCTGGTTCTACATAATTTTATTTTTTTTATTGCATGTTGTGGTTATCTTTAATTGTAGTAGCGCTTAGCTTTAGTTCCAAATGATGTGTATCCTTTTTTCAATGTATTAGTGTGATGTTGATAACCTAAATAAATAAATAAAAATAAATAGTATTAAAAGTATGTTTAGTCCCAGCTAAGCTCCCAGTAATCAGCCGGGACATACTCTCGCAGACCATAGTCTCACCACTTATCTGTCGTGTTGGGTTGAATAGGCAAACTGTGGGCAATAGCTTTACCCTTCGCTGCAATTTTTGTCTGAATAAAATCTTAGCGTTCCTTAATTGTGTGGCTTATGTATACATACATCATGGGAAAAATAAGGGAAAATAAAAAGTTGTATCTTACTAATATTACAAATTGGAAAGTGAGTTTGTTCCGCTTTCACGCCGTAACTACTGAACCGATTGCTTTGAAATTTTGCATTAAAGTCCGGATTAAATAATAGGGTACTTTTCATCCCGGAAAATTGATATTCCCGAGGGAAAACAAAAATATTCTTTTATACCGCAATATAACCTAGTCTACGCAGGCAAAGCCGCGGACGGAATGCTAGTAGTTTCATAAATAAATGACGACTTAATGCGTGTAAATAGATGCCGATCAATGGCCTTAGAAACGTTGTTAGGCTCGTCAATATAAACCACTTTTACTATGACGAGAATGCGGGTAAAAAAATCCGTGCAATCCATAAAAAACGTCTAAAAAATTGTTCATTTCCCCGCATAGTCGCCATAGTACAAGTTGTTCATATTGACGCGCCCAACAAGGTTCGACAATTGCTCGGAGTCCTTTTACACTGTGTACACGGTGTAGTATTGGGAAAAAGTCCTTTTTTGAAGTCGCTTAAAAAATAATGCGGACACAGAATATTTGAATACAAAAAGAACTGTAATTTAAAAGTCAACGCTTACAAGTAAGCTCATTATTCTTGCCACAATACGCCCTTAGGGGTTGCCATTTTAAAATTATTTTTCTAAGCCTCATTACATCCGAAATACGTTTTGCCCCACCCCTCATCTCTCTTAAGGTTCAAGAATAGATTAAAGGAACAGAAATCTCAAGCCAAGATGATTATCAAACCAACTGTCATGCCGGTGGGGACACGGCTGAGTAAAATATGGCCTAACAATTTGTAAAACTTTGCGTAATTTACACGAATTGCAAAAACAGTAACAATATCACACAAAACCATTGACAATTGAACTGTAATAACTTAGAAAGTATAGGCTATACTAGGTCAAGCAAAGTCAAGGGTTGGTAAGCATAAGTTGCCCATGATTCACAGGACAAACCGAAAACTTGATCACAACATGATTAGAGATGACAAACATAAATTTTGCTTAACAAAATGTTGTTTTAAATTGTAACTTTTTGTGCTCCTTCCTTTGGTGTTCATCTAATAACCATGGAAGTAAGAAGGAATCTAATTCCATCATCGCGTTTTTACAATAGGAGAATACCAGGTGGATTTACTAATCTAATTCCATCCATACCAGGTGGATTTACCATTTACGCGAACGAAACGGTTTTCGTCTACCTTCATAGTGCGAACCGCCAGGATGTGGAATGACTTGCCGGAGTCTGTGTTTCCTGCGCAGTACAGTCTGGAGGTTTTCAAGTCACGGGTGAATAGGTACCTAATGAACAAGTATGCTCCATCGCAGACCATATCGCTGCTTAACATCAGGTAGGATAGTAGTTAAACGCTTGTTCATTACGTTTTTAAAAAAAAGTAAAGTCATTTCTCAAAGTGTGTATAAGGTGGCGTAGTATATGGGCCAGCTCGTGTGGACTTATCGTTCAAGATCTGATTTTTTTTAAACAATTGGCGCTATCTTTATTAGGGATGATGAATGTCAACGAAATTACTACCTTCAAGCAGTTAACAGTTTTTCATGTGACAATATTGTTATAGTTAATAGACTCGGAAAACGTTGTCCTGTCTTATCTATGAATATAAATTTCTAAACCGCATCCAACAAGGTGTGGAGGTGTACGCGTAGGTAGTGGGGTAAGTGTGTACCCTACACACTGTAGGGTACACACAACGGTGAAGGACTTACGTTGGGTTAAATACGCTTGGTGCACTGTGGGCATTTGCTTGGCAAATGCCTCTACCTACCCGCTTTGGGATTAAAAGGTGTGTGAAGTGTACTTTTTTATATTCATAAAAAAGTACCGTATATACAATGCACAAGCGTTTGACCATCATCCTGCCTGATGTTAAGCAGTGATGTGGCCTGCGATGGAGCATACTTGTTCATTAGGTACCTATTCACGCCAGTGACTTGAAAACATCCAGACTGTACTGCGCAGGAAACACAGACTCCGGCAAGTCATTCCACACTTTCGATTCGCACTAATTGGTCTAGCCGGTCTTCAGCATTCCGCTAGAGAACGACTCCGTGCTTCAGCTCCGCGAGGTCTCAGTGGATGCCAGTCCCACGTAACTCTACCTTCAGCGGCGAAGTGTCCAAGCGCTCAATACTAAAATGATACCATATTATTATATTGTATTGTAATAGGTGATCCTTTTTGTTCTTTTTATTTTTATACATGTATTACTTGTGAAATATTCAATTGTGTATTAACATTTTTTTTTAAATTGTAAATTTTAATTATCATGTCTATTTTTGTGATTGTTGTGCATATCTGTAATAGGGGTATTCACCAGATTTATAAAGTCAGTGTTCAGTTCGTATGTTTTTACATGCTTGTATTTATGAATGTTTTGTGTATACTCTGTAGATGTGCCTTAAATAAATAAATAAAAAAAGACCGATTTTACTACAAAATGCCATTGCTCGTAGTTGGGTGTGTGATTCCATCGTGCAAATCCTTTGACATTTACCTTGACCGCCCAAATCAACATATCATATACACACATCAAAAGTGTCTAGAGATTATGTACATTTTAGAAGATTGCAATCAAGAATATATTTTTCAAAAACTGAATTCATTCATAATTTATTCAAAATGTGGTGATAAGTCATTGATATTGTATAGGGGAATTAGGTAGAAGACCAATCCAGAAGATTAGATTTCATTTAAATAAATTAGATTTTTTTAGAGCTAAAAATGTTCTTGATCCCTAGACACTTTTGATGTGTGTAATTCGATTGGACTAGGTATAACAAAACAAAAACAAATTCCACCCCACACTCGAAAATACCAAAAGTTTAATTGCCTCCCGAGACAATGCGAGATAACAATCTTCCAAATATGAAAAATTATTTGCCGAACTTCGCAAACCCAGCTCTGGAAAACAACGTGGGAAAGCGTTTACGTTGTATTTTGAACCGTAATGGTCTTATTAATAAAGTTGCTTACATTTTAAAATGTTCACTGTAGGTGGTTGGTTATCTTTTGCTTAATATTAACCTATAGGAATAAAATGATATTGTAAGAAGAGCAATTTGTTATATCGTGGACTTTGTTTTGGGGTGAGAAGTTAAATGGTTATTTTATTACCACAGCGGGATAGGCAGAGGCAATTGCCTATTTAAACATACGTGATTGTTGGTGCCTCACCGTTATCCCTATAGAGTGTATAGGGATAACGGTATAGTATAGACATTGTCAATCCGAGAAAGTTGAACTTAGTTGATCTCTCTTTATAAAGCCACGTACCTAACTGCGTTGTGCCTAGTAGTTTTTGACCCGGCAACTCATCGAACATTGGCATTTCCCCCCAAATGATCAAGGATATCGTGGAGGGCCCCGCGGTATTTATAATATACTACTTAGTGGACGGCCCGCGATTTCATTCGCGTAGTTTCAGTTTCAAACTATAACACCCTCTATATAGCAACGCGTTCCACAGGATCGGGATAAAAAATACCCTATGTCCGTCTCCTGGTCCTAAGCTAACTCCCCACCAATTTTGGTGGGGAGTTAGCTTAGTTAGATTAGTATAGATAAAAAATATTTGGTATAGTCCGACCATTTAAGCACCTCGGTCAGTCCTTGAGTGAACTGCAGCTGACTACAGCCAAAATACTGGAACCTATTTTAAATATGTAATAGAATTTATACGACGCTCCTCAACAACTCCCGGGTCTTTATATATCCCCTAGCCCGTTTTAGAAAACTAATTTCGCTGCACATTCTCGAAAGGGCCGATAAAAATGCGGAATCCTCTTGCAGCGCGGAATTGCGTATTGGGGCTCAGACAGGGTGTTATCTGACTGCCTACGGTACCCAAACGCTCCCGCGGGTGTCCCGCTTTGCGGCCCGCTGCAGTTGCCCGGACAAAGATGTGAGACGTAGAACGGACTCTCTAAAAATCCTAGTTCACGTCAAGTGAATCGAAAAGGGCAAATCACTAGATTACGTCACGGGATTACTGGGATTTTGCTTTTGACGTGACAACGTTTAATAACTCAATATTGTACATACATACATACACTTCACGCCTGTCTCCCAGAGGGGTAGGCAGAGACTACAGATCTCCATTTGTCACGGTCCTGCCTGACATACCCCTTTCGCTTCATCTACATTCATACATCTTTTCATACATGACCTCCGGTTTCGAGTACTTTTCACGCCGCCTTCCGCCAGGACATCAGCAATCTGGTCAGTATGACCTTCTGGGGCGACCTCTACTCACCCGGCCCATTACATCACCCATGTAATGGGCCGGGCCCATATAAAATATTGTTCATTGTTCAATATTGTTCACCGGGTATATAGGCGCGAATATAATCTAAGACAAGCTCGGGTTACCTTTGTTATCTTACTCGACGTTAAAAAATGAACGTTTAATAACTTGATGCTACGGGCTGCATGCACGAAAAAGATGACGTCATTGTCCCGGTCCGCAAGCGAGTGTACTACTGCAATGTTTGGCGCTGTCACGTCAGACTACCGTCCATAAACAGACTTTACAAACAACCAAGGTTGTTATTTGGCTTTGTTTGTGCACAAAGGCAAAAACTTGTCTATTACATAAAAATCAAAGCCACTTTTCGTTGTCACTCCATAACTCCGGAACGGGTGGACCGATTTCGCTAATTCTTTCTTTGTTGTACTTATTAATGAAATAAGTACAACAAAGAAAGAATTAGCGAAAGCAGAAGGTTCTTATGAAAGAAAAAAATGACATCCACTGCTGGGCACCGGCCACCCTTTTACATTCATATTAATAGTTAAGACAGGACAACTTCTGTCGAGTCCACTAGTTACTTATAAACTTATGACGATTTTCATAAATGTACTCAAGTATTCCAATATTTTATTTATTGCGTAAGTCTTAAATCTAAGAACAAACCCTGTTAGGGTGTGGCAACAAAATTATAAAATTACATTTTTAAATAACAGATAACAATAAATATTTCAATAACATAACATAT